>JBAMBL010001545.1:0-30169 GCA_037043405.1 Drosophila subquinaria
TACAAATCAACTAATCTACTCCCCACGGCGAAGTTACGAGAAGACCGACAATTATATCCGCTCTCTGCTCACAATTTTTGCATGTCGTAAAGTTTCTAGTTGTGCACAGACCTCAAGCTTTTACCCCGTGCCCCGCACCACCCAAAAGCGCCCCCCCAAAGTACCCCTTGTCAGCAGTTTGCACAGACGGTGCGCCAACATTCGGAGAGCAACATCAGCATCATACACTCTGCGTTCTTTGGTCATGCATACCTTTCAGCTAGGTTCAAAAATTATTAAAATGTTCAAAGCATTCTAATATAAAGATAAAATTAGTTTTTCAGTAGAAGTTGATTTTGATTTGGCTTTCAAAATCCTTAAAATCTGCAAAATGAGAAAACATTTTTAGCTTACAAATATTTTTTAATACAATAAAGTTAATTAAGTTAATTTTTCAGAGTATTTGAATTTAAAATAGTTTCTAGTTTTAATTTTAAAAGCTTTAGTCTGACACATTTCGTTTTATTATCTTACGAACTTAATTTTCTTTTTAATTTTATTTAGAACTAATGATGTGTAAATTAAATATATTGGCTCTTTTTTTATCAGATTTAAAATGTATTATTGTTATTAATCTTCACCAGAATAGAAACATAAAATAATAATTATTAATTTCTGCATTTATTTTCGAACTATAGAGTAAATAAACATAATTAAAATTTCATATGCCATCTTATTTCAATGTAGAGAATTCTATTGATGAAAATAAGATATTGTGAAATAAAATAAGTTCTGAGTCTCAGGAAAGTTGTGTTTTAGGAACTTTCGAAATAATGTTATCAGCTAAGAGTATCTAAACGTAGTTGTTACCTCTTGACTCTCGCCGGCCGTTGCTTACTTTCAGCAGCATTGCGATTTTTCAATTTGTATATCCCATATTGGCGTAAGTATTTGTGTCTCTCTAAGTGTGTGTGTGATTGTGTGTGTGTTGTGTGTGTGTTGTGTCGAGTGTGAATCTGCCTGGCATTACTGTTTGTATTGCAAAAGTTGTTGTAACTTCGTTAAAATAAGCACTCTGTTAGTTTGCCCGCCGGCTCGATGGGCTCTCGTCCGTTCAACAGTGGCACATTTGAACGCTCCTCCTTCCTTTCCTTTCCGCTCGCCTCTCCCTGCTCCTGCTCCTGGTCAGTGGCAATACAGCAGATTTGTCGGCGGTATTTGCCATTACTGCCACATACCTATCTTCTATTTTTTGTTGTCGTTGTTGCTGTTGTTGTTGCCACTGCTGATAGTTGGCATCTGCATTAGTAATGGTGAGTGGCGGTGAATGGTGGCGAGTGCTGCGCAAATTGGGAGGATTTGGATTTGGAATTGGACTTAAACATAGCAGAAGCTTTGACAGCCCTGGTACAACTCCGCATCCCTAATCACCCGCTGGGCACTGCCGTGTGCATGTGTCTGCTTAGAGTCGGATGTGGATGGAGGTAAATGGTAAACTTACCGTTTAGTTTTCGGTTAGAGCTCTTCCTTTTCGAGTGCAGCTGTGTCGTGGTGCAGTTGCAACTGCAGTTTCTTGGTAACCATTAAACCACTTTACACCACAGCTGGGAGTCCTTTCTGATGCCTTTTGTTTTTCGCTTTCACTTTTCCTTGAGACCCATGGCTAAAACAATGCCGATACACGACTGCAGCTCAGGTCGAACTCTACGAGTACAAACACCCCATACTCCCCGACAACTTGTACTTAGCGTTGTTTCCTTCCGTTCAACACGGCGTATGGTGTACGGCACACGGCCAATGGAATATGGCGAATGGCGAAAGGCGCTTGGCAAACGGCTCGTTGGCAGCGCTGTCTGAAATGCAATTAAATCGCATCGACATGCAATCTCCGTCACGAGTGAGTTCGAGTTCACAACATGCATCACTCCGCCGACAGCAGCTCTAACAGCTCCTAGTGCCATTTTCACTGTTGTAGGCGCCGAGAATAAATGTCTTAAAAGCTCTCAAAAGTTTCAGCTATCCCACAGAATAAAAGCAAGGGAAAACCGCATGAAATGAAAACTAATGAAAATTAAAATATTGAAAAGTCTAAAAACTTGCGTAAATATTCTCAAAAATTCTAAATAATTAAATTAGTTCTTGAGTGGAGTCAAAGCTCAAAGAAACTTTGGTTGGATTAAAATTAGAATGAATAAACGAAGACTGTATCTCGGTTCGACTCCTTCGTGAATGACGACTTATTTATTATTTCAAAAGTTGATTCTCTAGTAGATAATGCTTTCAATCAATAAAAATTACATGGCACAAAAAATTGAAATGAATTTAAATCTAAGCATTACTGTAGCAATATATCAGCTCTTATAGCAATAGTCGATGTTAGTTTTTTAATATTTTAATAAAAAGTCAAAAATTGATCAATTAGATAATATATTATTCATTTCAAGAAGGATACTTAAAGAGAATAAACTATATGGTTTTTAACAAAATAGAAAAATACAACAAATGCAAAATAAATCGAACACGGTACTCGAATCCTTCTTTGAGGTTATTCCCCATCGAAAACGAAATAGATTGATATACTGAATGAGAATGTAAAACAAAGACGACTTCAAGTATAGAAGTACTCGTAAGTCGAGAGCATTAATTATGATCATAAGAATAGCACTTTAAGTTTCTCTTTTTTAAAATTAAAATGTTTGTTTCTCTTCTCTTTTTGTTGAGGAAATCCACATTTTGCTGTAAGACTTATACACGAATACTACCGTAGAATATTTGAACATTCAGTCGGCGCCTCTTTCAACTTTCCCCTCAGCCGAACAAGCACTCAGCAATCCTCGCTACTCTTACTTTTCCTTCTTAGCAGCCAGAGTATCAAAACAAGGAGCGAAGTGCAGCTAGTGCACAAGTGGAGCACTCGTCAGAGCTCTTCACAGCTGCCGATAATCCAATTATGGCTAAAGTGTGGTATGGGTATGGGTTTGGGTCGAGTAAGGGTCGGCTCTGACCGGCCGTGGCGCCAGTTAGTTTTGGCCAGGCTAAGGACGCCTCTTGCTATCTGCTACCTGCTACCTGGAACTATGTAGGTGGCGTGCGTCGCGTCTCTCACATAGTTTGCGCCAGTTTATTTGCCTGTTCCTGACTTTGCGGGCTTCTCGCGTTATTATCAAATTTCATTGGCCAAAACAGAGGTAAATGTGTGTGCATAAAAGGGTCACAGCCCGAACCCAAGCCGCAGTCGCAATCGCAACGAGGGTGTGGACTCGTATGCGGGCTTTCCGTTTGTTCCGTTTAGCGATTTTGTTGGTTATTTAAAACACGTAAAGGCTCAACTAAACGAAAGTGGTTGGGATTCTACCACAGATTTAAGGACAAGGCGGTTAAAGTACCCCAAGTGTTGGAAGGGGCAACTATTCCAAGTCCATTTCAATTTAAATGCCTTTGTCGCACTTTCCATTAGGCAAAAAACAGTGTTAATATTTCTAGCATTTTTTATATTATTTTTATATTCAATTTCATTTGTATTGATGTGGATTCCATTTTCATTTATTTTTTTTTTGCTTTCCATTTTTATTCTGTTTTTTTTTTGCTTCACTCAACTTCTTTAATTTCGCTTTTGCTGTCGGGCATAGTAGGAATAAAAAACATAATGCAATACCATACTATGTTCAATATACGCTATTTATATATATATAAATGTATTTAGATATGTACAATATTATATTTAATAATAAAAATGCATTGGGCTCTTTTTCACAACGTTTCCGCAGTAAAAACACAATTTGAATAGTAAAATGACTACGTTTCATGTCCAGGGGCTTTAATTTATAAATATATATGTATTTCCATATACATTTCCATGTACTTTGAGGTTCTGCAAATTAATAAGTACACTCTATTCATTTGTACTATTGAACAGAGCTATTGTACGCTCATGGTGCATTTTGCAACATCGTCGTGTAAACAACTATATTTGGAATCACGGTCATCTAAATTCCGTTGTAAATGATACACTACACTTTCCTTAACCCATTACAGTAGCCCATTGAAAAGGTATTCGATAATTTATTCCATTTAAGTTGGGATGCATTATATTTTTTATAATTTTTTGAAAATGTGCACTCTATAAAGGCACTTATTGTATAAAAATTACGAATTATTAGTGACCTTTTAAGCACATTTTCACCAAAAACTGATATGAAAATATATAAGCGTTCAAAATTGACTGCCGCATTAGTTGGAAAATTTTTTTTTGCAGTCACTCCTAAAATTTTACTTGTCATGTGTGTTATTATTTATCATTTACCATTTTCGTTTTTAGTTGTACAAGTAATTGTGCAATGTGGCATTTTCTACGTTCATTAAAAAACCATTATAATTGCTAACCAATTGATCGTTTATATCATATGCATATTTATATATAATATTATCTTTTCTTTATTCATATATTTATATATACTTGTTGGCCTTCTGCTATATTATTTATATTTCATAGTTGTGTCTAGAATCGTTTTCAGCTTTAAAAATAAACTATTATTAACAACTTATCCGTCTAATAAATCTATTGATGCAAAAGTGTTCATTAACTACACTCTAAATGTGTGTGTGGATGTGTTTGTATGTGGGTGTGGGTGTGTGTATGTATGTTTGTCAGTTATTAGGAATCATCATATGTCCGTTGATGTGTATGCGTGTTGATGTGTCTGTGTGTAATCAATTGCATTAATTACCCTTAAGTTGGCCAAGACACAGCGCCATGCGGAGGGAGCTGAACTAAAATTACCTAATGGCCATTTGATAGGGTGTCTGAGAGACGATTATATAATAACGGGTAATTGGGCAATGTCAGATAGATAAGGGCGACTAAGGGAGATATAATGAATTTGAGAGGGACTCAAAATGTTGTTGCAATACAACAAAAAGAAAAAATCTATGAGGACCCTTAACGGTAAAGAAATTCTTTACTTACACTAAGAATATTGTCGATAATTGTTTAATTATGAATGTCTTAATTTGATTCATTTCAAGTACTAAAGCTGTTATTAAAATCACAATGTCTAGCTCTAAGTCTTTTTGACTAAGTCTTTTTCATGCGTTGGAAACAAGGTCCGTTTAAAAACATCGACTGTAATTCAAAAGAAAAATTTTACTTAGGTAAAATATTTTTCTGGAAGTTTAAGTATTGGAAGCAAAAATTTTATGGAATATGCACTTAAAAGCTACTGCTTTAAGATATGGAAAATTCGAGTGTGAGCAGTTTGAAAATTGGAAATTTCACTGTAAATAATAATAGCTAAGATTAAAGACAAAATATTCGGAGTAATGCGTCTAGTAGGAACTGTTTTGGAAAGATTTGTATTAGAGGTCTGCATGAATGCACTCAAAATGACAAATGAAGCGTTCACACTCAAAATGAACGAGTGAATATGAATTCGAACTCAAAAATCTTTGGCTGTATGAAGAGCTCGTGTGAGACTTAGTAGGCTAACATTCAAAAGTAGAGGCCTGAATGTGAATGACAGAGAAGTTGAAATTGGTTTGAGTTCATTCAAATTAACCAGAAACATTTTATTTTGAAAAACATTCTGCAGTTATATGATGAACTATGCGCACTTCGTAAAAAGGATAAAAAATCCATTTATTTCTCAGAAATTAAAATAACTATAAAATATGTATTAACATACATATATGTATGTGATTAATACCCTTTTTGAATGTAGAAACATTATTTTTTAACGTTGTCTAGTTTGGGGCAATCACACTTTTTCACTTACAAAATTTCGTGCGTCTGAAAAAACTTTTTCGCGGTTTGCTGGTATAGAAAGTATTTTGCAACTTGTTTTGTCTAAAAGCGGAAAAAAATTCTTTATGCATGTGCCACCAAGTCATGCTTATTATTGGCTTGATCTTGTGCGTTAATTTTTCCATCCATTTTTGCCATAAGTCGTAAAAAAAGCTAAACTGAAATATTACATTCGAGTGATTCGAATTTGTTTGACAATGCCAATGTCACCTATCGTTTTTACACCTTAGTTCATTCAAACTCAGTTCGTATGAATGCCGAACGTTTGGAAGAAAACTTCACTCAAATACATATAAACTCAATCATAGTATGCTTTGCATTCAACTCATTCAGAACCATTCAATTGCATTCAATGGGACTCACAATTTGTCATCCATGCAGCCTCTAAGTATGTAACTTATAAACGAATACTACTGATTCTTTTAAAAGTACTCATGGCATTGCTTGAAGAGCCATCTGGCAACTAATGCTTTAAAGATCGTATTATCTACATATATATATTTGTAGGTATTTTAATCGAAGCTCCGCAATGCACGACGCCTGGCAACTGCGACAACGAGCCGCAGTTTTTGGAGTCCTAATTCATATGTCTATAATTATTATAATTGTATGTATATGTCTATTTATAAAACTTAAAGTTACGAGTGGACATAAACCGATTTGCTGTTCGTTATTGTTAGGGTTCATTAGCTAATTCCAAGTGCTATTAGTTACTATGTTCAACTTTATGTACAGTATCATACAAATTGCCATTCGTCAGTATCCGCAGATGAGATGATCGCAAGCCAAGGGAACTTACTTGGCCAAGCTCCAGCAGCTAGAGCCAACATCAAAGGGATATGGTGAACAGAGGCAGCGTTAACGCCGCTGCAAAGGATAACAGAAAGATGCGCTGCCCGGAGCTGCTCAAGGCACTGGCCTGACACAGCAGATCCTCGGGAAAGATCTCCAGAATGGGCAGGTGTCGACCCGTCGTGGGATCGTGGCATGTATTGGCACGAGCACGCTATAGAGATTTAAGAAATTCGAGATAAAATTAGATTACAAATTTGTACTTGAAATATTTCTTCGGTAAACCGAACTTTCGAGAATCCTGCAGAGCTCGGTTTTCAATAGTTTTCATAAAGATTTCTCTGCGGGATCTTAAAGATATAAAAACAATAGAAAAGCTTACGCGCATATCGGCGGTCGATAGGGGTAACTTTGCCACACAAAAAAATAAAAATTAAAGAAGTAAATGAAGAGGTACATTAAAGAGATTATAGGGAGACTATTTCGGAACCCACCTGGACCATGCGCTTGAGATCATCCTTCTGAATGACTTTGATCTGGGCCGACTCGCGCAGCCAACGCCTCAGCCAGTGCCCAAACCAGACCAGTCCGCACATCGCACTCGAGGGGATTGTGGGATGTGATGAGACCCCCCATAATGCTCCGGGTTCCCACCGTGTCCCAATAGCTCTTGTTCGGATAGAAGCTGTCGGCAGCGAGGGCATTTATGCGATTATGCGAGATATCGATGGATAAATGAGGCACCTCGCGAAGTGTGTCGAAAATTCCCGGCGGTAAGTCGGAAATGCGTGTGTGGGAAATCTTTACTTGAAGTCGCTGGTTGCGTGAGACGCCAGCGAAGACATCGGGTGAAATGGTCTGCACATTGCTGCCATACAGCTCCACCAGGTCAGGAGTTGGCCCCCAATGTTGGGCTTCAGACAGTGAACCCTCAACTCCTGTAGGCCAGGCGGCCTGGCGACAATCTCTCCGAGATTCGCATGCGAGCTGGCGTGGAGTTTGCGAAGGGATCGCAGCTTGGAGAAGGCCTGAGGATTGGCCACCTTAATATCGAGCAGATTCAGTTCCGAGAGATGCCGCAGACTCAACAGATCGTGCGGAGTAATCCGACGGATGGGATTGTGGGCGAGGTCAAGAAGCCTGACCGAGGGTGGCAAATGATCCACGGCGCAGCTCGCATTGATCAACTTGTTGTGGGAGATGTTCACATGCCGCAGATGACGCAGGAGACCGAGAGGAGACAGCTCCTGCAAGTAGTTGCCACTGACGTCCAGGTAGGAGAGCAGCGGCAACTTCGGCGGTGGCAACACGTAGAGTCCCATGTGGTGAAGGCTCAGCTTGCGAACCCGTGGGGTGTGCACAAAGACCTCGCGCAGATTGGTGGTAACTAGAGGATTCTCGGAGAGATCCAAATTGGTCAGGTTGTTGAGGAAACTAAAGGTGTTGTCCGGCAGAATGGTTATGCGATTGCGAGCCAGACTAATGTCATACAGGAACTGTGAGTTGACAAACATGGAGGCGTCCAAATACTCAAGTTGTTGCGCGACATCTGAATCGATCTCAGGGTAAGCACGATATCCGTAAAAGCCGGAGGAAGCGCAGAGTATTCGCCAGATTGGTGAAGCTGTCCGACTTGGCCACGTGATTGTGGCTGATATCCAGCTGATATATGTACATGTAGCTGCTCAGCTCGTCTTCGAAGAGCGAGATGTGATTGTGACTCAGGTTGTCGTTGCATTGGACACATAATGAAAGGACTTGAGAGAAATCGAGCACAGCTGATTGTGCATAAGATCCAGAGCTATCAAGTTAGGGAGGATTGTGAAGGCGGCATGGGAAATGTTGCTCAGGCGATTGTGGGAGAGATCAATGTAGCGCAGGAACTCCATGTTGTGGAAGGTGTGACGAGCGTTGCTGCGAATGCAATTCGACAGCAGGTTGAGAGTCTGTAGGTCTCCCAAGCTGTGAAAAGTCTGTGGCTCCAACCGCTCCAATCAATTGTAGGAGAGTTCAATCTCCACCAGATGACTGTGGGCGTTGGGCAGGAAGAGTCCGCGGGGCAGAGACTTGAAGCTCAAACTGATCTCCTGTATTTGATACACGCCCTCAAATGAGCCCAGATGGAGATGGGTTATTTTGTTGTTCTTCAACAGAATCGTCTGCAGATTTCTCCCAAAACCGTGGAGTTGTATCCCATGTTCAGGTATGACAATTGTGTATAGTTCTTTAATCCAAATACGGGTATTATGGTAAAGTTATTGCCACTCAAACTCAGCACTTTCAGATTCTCTGAGAATGCCGGCAAATTGTTCAACTGGTTGATTTGATTATAGGTCAGATACAAGTATCTAAGACGATGCAATGAGAAGATGGCGACCGGCACACTGGTCAGTCGATTCCTTTCCAAGGACAAGTACTCCAGGGTATCGGTGATCTCGGTGAAAATACCGCAATGTATCATGTTGCGCCTCCCAGTTGCAATCCAGCGTTGAAATGTGATTGCTGCGCCTCCAGCGGCAGCTATTGCATCTTGTTTCCGGATATGTCCAGCGTCTTTAGCGAATACGTCATGGTGCTACATAGGGAGAGCGGTTATTAGAAACAAATAAATATATGTATTTACATACAATATAAATATGAACGTATTTAGTTATAAAGGTAAAAGTTTCGCTAAACTTTTATAAATGAGCTTTGGGCGACCCGGTAACAGCCACGCCCCTTGGTTATTGAGGTGCTGCCTGCCTGCCTTTTGACATATCCTACACACAAGTCAAAAAACCAATATTTAAACTTAATTAACGCACCGCAGACCCAACGACGAGTCGTGTAACCTGTCCCCACCCCTCGCTGCACTTCATTAATACGTAGTTACACACATACACGCACTACAACACACACACACACACACACACACACATATATATATATATATATACATACAGTCGAACTTCCCTAACTCGAACTTCCCTAACTCGAATTTTCTCTAACTCGAACAAAATCGAGTGGCAATAGCGTTTACTGAGAAAATTTCATACAAAAAGCCTTCCCTAACTCAAACTTCCATAAGTCGAATTTCTCCGTAACTCGAACAAAAATATTGGCCCGTGCTTCTGTAAGTCGAATTTTTCGGGAAAATCTCCAATAAAATTTGAATTTTATTTCGCTTCTATTTAATGCTTTTGTTACCGGCTCGTTATGATACGTAATATTGATGTACATTAACATATGGTGATGTAATATGATAGAATATAGCATCATCAATTATTTAGGCTTCTGTAATTGCTATAGGAAAGATGTTCGAAATGTACTTATTTGTCAGTGCATCAGTGTATTAAAATGTTTGACGAAATATTCAAACTTATTAGTCAAGAAATTTGAAAGTAGACCAATTAAATTGAATTTGATGAATTTTCATTATATAAAAAATGGAAAATTAATTATAATGACATTTAAATCGGGAACTTCTTCTGGATACAGAGAACAAAGAACAAAAAAAAACAGTTTCTCAGAATATTAACAGGTCTTGAACAAACTGGAATCTTTTTTTGTTAAAAATAACAAGAAAAATTCAAATTTGAAATGTATTTATGATTGAATGCATTTGTAGTTTCATTTAAAACACTAAAAAAAAAAATTCCCTAACTCGAAGTCTCCCTAACTCGAACTTTTTTCCTGGATAATGGTGATTCGAGTTAGGGAAGTTCGACTGAATATATGGTGGAGAAAGCGAGTAGAAGAGCGACCTCAATTATGAAAACCACGAGGTTTAACAAACAAGCATCAGAGGCCTCTGCTCAAAGCGTCGCTGCGTCGCGTCGCTGCTTTAGCTGTGCTCTGCTCTTGTGAGTCCCTGTACTTAAGAAATATAGAAGGTCTACTTAGTTTTCAAAGGAAGCAAGTGCGTTACAGTATATAAATTATAAATTGTATATCTGCGGATTCCTTAAACATATCGTAATTAGCAGATCAAGATTGTTCAACATATACAGCAATGTCAAGGGCCATTCGTTTTAACAGATATGGCGTATTTAAAAAAGACTGATACTAAGCAAAAGAACTAAATGATGTTTGTGTCAAGTAACATTAATTTCTAATTTCATAGGAATGAAAAGAAGGTTTTTTTTCAGATTTTTCCAGTTGTAGTATGAAAAACATTCTTGTTTCTTTAGATATTTAAACCAAGCAATACAGTTCTGACTTTGATATTTAGGGTGTTCACTTTGCCCTAGCAGCGTTGCAGATTGAAATCGTTGCAAGCTTTCTACGAGAACAGCGCTTTACGTGCAACGCGTTGAACATATTCAACAATATGTAAACAAAAAACAGCCCACTTTAGTTATGTGCAATGCTTTCCACATAAAGCGCTGTTCTCGTAGAAAGCTTGCAACGATTTCAATCTGCAACGCTGCTAGGGCAAAGTGAACACCCTAATTGTTTAATATATTCTGATCATATTTGGTGAATATCAGATAGTGATAAAATATTAAAAATTGTTGTAAGACAATTATTTAAAGTCTTTTTTGTCCAAAAAAAAGTTTTCTTATTCTAAAATATTTTAAATTCTTTTACGTAAAGGTTTTTTGTTTATTACGAATTCGTTGAAAATTATAAAAAAAATCATGACAATACAAAAATGAACATTATTGTGCGCTAGTTATGATATACGAGGGCGGTCCGATAAGTCTTAGTCTACAAAGGCAACAAGGCAAGTTTTAGAAAAGTGACGATTAAACTTCTAATTTACTTACTTAATATAACTTCAATAACCCCTCTAAGAAATTCGTTTTCTGGAGGTCTGTGAAATGGGTTTTCCTGTCGGCGAATACCTCCTTATTCGACTTAAATTTCTTCCCGGCGAGTGACTTTTCAAGTTCGGAAGCATAAAGAAGTTGTCTGGGGCCAAGTCGGGATAGTAAAATGTAGATGGGGCAGCAGTTCATATCGCAAATTGTCCAATTTTGACGTGGCGACGGTAAAGGTGTGACACGGCGCTTGTTGTCTTGAGTTAGCAAATGTGGCATCCATCTTGCTGACAGCTTTCTCATGCCCAATATTTCGCGGTCTTTTGAGATGCCTACATTCTCAGTTATCTCGCTAACCTGCAACCGGCGGTCTGCTAATACGAGGTCATGACATTTTTTACGTTTTTGTCGGTAGTAGCGGGTTTTGGGGCACCTGGGCGGGGCTCGTCAAGAAACCGACGTTAGATTCGTAAAACCAATTTTCGGCAGTCGTCAACAAAGGAGAAGATTCACAGTATGCAGCATCCAAACGCTCTTTGATTTCGCTGCGAGATTAAAAGATAGAGTATATCACCGATCAATATTTTTGTGGCTACTTTAGCGCTCTCTTGCTGACTTCTCTCGTCTCCCTTTTTTCTCCACCTCCCTACCCACTTGCTTCTTATACTCTACCACACGGATCTGTTGTTGGCGGCTGTTTTAGGATTGCGTTTTGGCTGCCATTTGCCGTTTGTTGTTGTTTTCTTGTGGTTGCTCGTTTAATGTCAGTGTACTTGCGTATGTGTGTATGTGCGTGTGTGTGCTTGTGGGTGTGTGCGTGAGCTAGTGCGTTTGTCATCAAAAGGCTCCATGTAAATATGGCAACTTTGTTGTGTACTCAAGAATTACATATGTATATACATACATACATCACTGCGGTCGGCAGTCCGCGCTAGTGACGAAAGCAGCACGAAGAGTAGGTATATCTGTGTATACATAAATTAGGGAAGTTTTAAAAGTATATTAATTGGTCAAGAAAAAAGTTAACAAAATGTTTGCAATATTCGGTTCGATGGCTCTAAAATTGGTTACAGAAAATATTGCCAAATTATTAAAAAATTTAACTTGCTAATTACCTAAAATCTAATTGTTTTTTTTACTATTTTTCCACTCTTTTAAATCAAGCCACACTAAAATAAGAGACTTCATTTACTGTTGCACTTAAATGAATAAACACAAGGAAAGAATTAGAAATGCATACATATAAATGCTTTCAATCTGTCAAAATCATGAAACTGCCCTCGGTTTATTGGTATTTACTTAAACATAATACATAAAGTTAGAGCCTAAGCCAAGGCTAATCAGCACTTCACAGAGATTTCGTTCAAATTTAAATTAACAAGCATGATTCGGACTACCATCAAATGTAGTTACATATAAAGAATTCTGATCCATGCATATGAATATGTACATTAAACAAAGCAACATGCACATTTAATGGCATTTACGACTAAGTCTCAACACGCAACAAACACGCAACATAACGAGCAACGAAATGATCTCGCATCCCTGTGGTTCGGCTGGTGTTGAGGTATCATCAAGTTCTAGCTCCGGGCTGCATCACTTGTAGCTAGCACAGGAGTTAGCTTCAAGTAATGCAGAGGGCGCTAGGGAAATTATAAGAAATCCTAACTCCGCGATGCATCACCCATCGCTAGCACAGTCTTTATCTTAAGGTAATGCTGAGGACGCTTGGCTAGCAAACGAAAAACAGAATAATTGCGAAAGCAAGAGAAGCGACAAAGGCAACGAAGATACACGAATAGGGATTTATGTTCGGTATTTTTTCTCTGTTTTGACAGCTTGCTTGTGCACGTTTCACACGGCGCGTTTTATTTCAGTTTTTCGGTGAAGTTGTAAAATTAAACAAAGTCTTGTAAGTATTGTTTTATAAAAACATAAATATGTACAAATAATGCAATTCTAATATTTTCCACATTATATTTTCATGTGAAAGAAATGGCGCAGTTTCTTGGACCTTATTGAAATGTAAGTATACAGAATAATAAAATTTATCTTCAATTTATACGCAACTAAATATAATTTTTTTATTACAGACGCTACTTTCAACTATGAGTTTGGGCCATGAACGAGACATAAAAATATAATTAATCCAAAAATACATGTATATTTATGTATACTAGGGTAAATAAAAGAATAAAAAATATATTAATTTTAAACCTAACGATGTTTCAAACCCCTTGGAGCTATGCGTTCGTTAGCTAAAGGTAATGCAGCGCCGTACCGCTCGGTACATTAGGCGGACATGTAGAGCAAAAATTCGTTAGAAAAATTGCATTGCTGGTGTTCTAGGCATCCCTAGTACCCATCACCAGTTGCTTAGTCAATTCCCTAGGCTTGCGCTAGTCACCTCGACCTAACGACGCCTCGCTTCCCTTGGAGCTAGGCCTTCGTTAGCTAAGGGTAATGCTAAGGCGTACCGCTCGGTACATTAGGCGGACATGTAGAGCAAAAATTCGTTAGAAAAATACATGGGCCGGTGTTCTAAGTGAGACTAGTCCTCCTTACCAGTTCCTTAGTCAATCTCTAGGCTCAGTCTCTAGGCTTGCGCTAACCACCCGAACCACAGGGATATTAATTTATATTTGTGCCTCTCTGTGTGGGTGCACATATGTACATATGTACATACATATGTGTAACAAATACATGAACATGTGTGCGAGATTGTGTATTTTACAAGCATTGTGTTGTAAATTATTAATTAAACATTTTTGAAATACATTTGTGCAAGTGCTCAAATATTTATGGAATTTTTACATTAGGCTCGTAAAACTCAAACATCACTGTGCAAAATATTCAAATTATTCTGGTTACTTTTATTTTGTTTATCACAGAATGGCAACTCAATAAATATGCCATGAGATATCTCATGATCCTGTCACTTTTTTCTACATTTTAAGAAAATTTTAATTCGCTATTAAAATTCTCATAAGTCGAAATGTTGGGTTTTTCACGATTCAATTTATTTGCCTACTATGTTATCAGCAACATGAATAGCTGATGTTATCAAAAGTAGTAAGCTAAAAATTAAAACACATCCATATCTGTTCTACAATTTTAATCGCTCTGACTTTTATTATGAAAAATACAATAAACATATTAATTTTAATTAATTTTTTAACTAATTAATTAATTTATATTGTTGAAACTCTAGCTTACGACTCAATCCATTATTATTAATTTTTTTTGCTTTTTTATCTCATTTTTTATCACAAAAGTTGTAATTTTCAACATTTTCATAGAAGAAAAGGGAAAGTATATACATACAGTGGCGGCAGAAATAATAGGGACAAAAAAACTTGGTTGCTTCTTTTCAATATTATTCTCATCCTTGGAAGATCCAATGCATATAAACTCTTAGACTTGATACATAATCGCTATTTCTATTTAAATTTAACAAAAATTTGGTCCATATTATCATAAAAGAAGAAAAAAACATAAAAATACAAAAATTTCCGGAATTCATACTGGCAGAAAAAATAGGGACAAGGAGCATTAAGTATAAAATTTTTGTTTTTTACATATTGGTTTTAAAATTTTGTGGTAGCATTTATCATTTTTAATATTCTAGAGCATCTTGGATGCATGGTGTCCACAAGTTTGGCACAGGTTTCCTCAGGAATGCCATACCAAGCCTATTGCACCTGTTCAGAGAGCACCTGCTGATTTTTGGACATGTCAGACCCTAATGCCTAAACTTAATGACGGCATTTGATCTTCCCAGAGGTCCTCTATGGGAATTAAGTCCGTGGAATGTGCAGGTGGTTCCATGTCGCCAGTATTTTCGAGACCAATCCATTCCCTGACCAAATTCGAAGGGTGCTTTGGGTCGTTATCTTCCTGTAAAGTGGGAGTAAAGACATTTCCTCTTCAGCAAATGGCTGAATCGTAGTCCGGAGGATCTCTAGATAATATATTGCAATAGATTTGGTCGGCAGCAGGTTCTGGTAAGCATTTATCAGACCATACCAGACCATAATCGAACCGCCGCCGTGCTTAACAGTCTTATCTGAGTACTTGGGTTCAAAAGCTTTTCCTTTACGTCGTCTAACCTGTCTTTTTCCATCGGATCCAATGAAGTTGATCTTCGTTACGTCCAACTAGAGCATATTTTTCCAATTTTCGAGTAGCAGGTGCGTATTAGCAAGTTTAAGCCTATGCTGAATATTTCGGTTACTTAAAAACGGTCGATTATGGTCTGGTATGGTCTGATAAATGCTTACCAGAACCTGCTGCCGACCAAATCTATTGCAATATATTATCTAGAGATCCTCCGGACTACGATTCAGCCATTTGCTGAAGAGGAAATGTCTTTACTCCCACTTTACAGGAAGATAACGACCCAAAGCACCCTTCGAATTTGGTCAGGGAATGGATTGGTCTCGAAAATACTGGCGACATGGAACCACCTGCACATTCCACGGACTTAATTCCCATAGAGGACCTCTGGGAAGATCAAATGCCGTCATTAAGTTTAGGCATTAGGGTCTGACATGTCCAAAAATCAGCAGGTGCTCTCTGAACAGGTGCAATAGGCTTGGTATGGCATTCCTGAGGAAACCTGTGCCAAACTTGTGGACACCATGCATCCAAGATGCTCTAGAATATTAAAAATGATAAATGCTACCACAAAATTTTAAAACCAATATGTAAAAAACAAAAATTTTATACTTAATGCTCCTTGTCCCTATTTTTTCTGCCAGTATGAATTCCGGAAATTTTTGTATTTTTATGTTTTTTTCTTCTTTTATGATAATATGGACCAAATTTTTGTTAAATTTCAATAGAAATAGCGATTATGTATCAAGTCTAAGAGTATATATGCATTGGATCTTGCAAGGATCAGAATAATATTGAACAGAAGCAACCGAACTTTTTTGTCCCTATTAATTCTGCCGCCACTGTATGTATGTTTTGAGGTCCGTGTTGAATCACTGACTTAGAATATATATGAAGTAACAATCTCATTATTAGATATATATGCGGTCCCTTTTTTGCGGATATAACGTAAGCGACATTTTGTTTTTAAATTTGTTTTTAATGCAAAAATATTACATTTTTATTGTGTATATTTACGGATATATTGTCCTTTAAATTATAACGAAACCCAAAAAACTTTTTCCTGTAAAATTAGCTTTTTGCCGCGTACGTTATATATAAAAGGGCTCGATATGTATAGATGAACAGCTTGCAAGTAAAAATATAGCTCGATGGCTAGAAAACGTTTGGACTTCTCAAATTAAAGTTTATTTTGAGATGAGTGAGCAAGAAGATTAATTAGGAACCTTTTACAGAATTGTTAAATCTATTTGTGATTTAGTTAGAGGCTACTCTTCGAACAGTGAAGTTAGGTTTGAATAATTGAAATACAGTCGAACTTCTCTATTTCGAATCACCATTGTCCAAAGAAAAGGTTCGAGCTATAGGGATGTTTGACTTATAGAGTTTTTTTCTTAAGTTCTATTAATTTTACTGCCACTCATTTAGCTCGAGTTAGAGAGAAATTCGAGTTATAGAAGTTCGAGCTATGGAAGTTCAACTGAATTTTTCCTATCGAAATTTAGACTTTTTAACCGTATAAATAATTAAAGCAGCAACAAACACGACAGCAACAATAGCATATATCACATATGATAGCCATTCCAAGAACGTTGTTTCATGCGATTCATCCAAAAGATAATCCATGCCTATGCAGTTGAACGATAAGGAACCACATCTTAACTGACAGATATCATTAGTCACGCGACACTTGGTCCAATCGAAGCACGGCTTTGTGTGATCATCCGCACAGAAGTTTAAGCAATTCGATGAGCTGAGAAGATCCATTGAGGTACCATTCCGAAACCAACACTGACACATACGGGTGCAGTTACCCATGTCCAACGGAAAGGGCTTATGATTCACTTGGGCAACGCTACTCAGAGCTGTACCTATTATCAGTGTTAAAAACACCCAAAGCAAATCGCGTTTAGTCATGTCGAGAGTTCTTTATTGTGTTCTTTTATTGCTCCCAAATGTCATCCAGCACGATCCGAACTCAACTGAACGCAAGACATTTAACTCCACTTGAGAATTTGTGATTAAAAGCGAGTGTGATTAACACATATGTACTTAGTTAATGCTGAACATATGGACGTTGAACAACAACGTCACATATGTATAATACTTATATTCCTGATATCAGAACTTATCTGTATACATATATAAAACTCATTCATGCTACAAGACTGACTGACAATGGCAATACAACACTTATGTATCTTTAGAGATAGGAAATTCAATCTCTTACAATACTTAAGTAGTTTCTATTTATGATGTATTTATGAAGTTGAATAAGTCATTTGAATAAGGCGCGTTTTGGCAAATAAGTCCAATGCATGGGAAATTAAGGTCAAGGTCATGTGTTTAATCACATTCTTTATAAAAATTTCTTCATTCTTTGCCCAAGTATAATTGAATAATATGAGTAAAATATGTTTACAATTTTTAAAAATACACATATCTCAGTCTCATGGTATTATTTTCATATTAATTTCCAGTTTTGGGTTGAGTTTTGCAACTGTTGAAGTAACTTTTCGATTAGCATACGAAATGGCGAAGCTGAGTGGGTGGAAGGTTGACGGGACGGTACCTGGTTGTTGTAGCCACATTTGCTAGGTTTGTGCACATTAATTAGTTTGATTTAAGTTGAGATGCGACCTGTAAATGACGAGCAAGTTTCTGTCTATTTGCCGCTCACACCTCTGCCCCCCTCAACACTCCATATCGTTCATTTTCACTACCCTCTGACAGGCTATCTGTTTACATTTGTGTGGGGGTCTTAAAAACTGCGCAAACTGTTAACGTGCGTCCATTTAATGCAAAGCAGAGGATGAGAGGGGATTCGGTTTCAGGTTTGCGGTGGGCGGTGGTCGGTGGTCGGTGTTCTATAGGCAGTAGACAAAGGCGGGCGTGGTTCGCTGGTTCTTTGTGCTCGTTAAAAAATGTTCGCGTTTCATTTCATGCCGCCCAAAAAAGGAAAAAATAATCAACAACTGCCAAATGCGGTCGAGAGCAAAAGAAAGAGAGAAAGAGACTGAAAGAGAGAGAGAGAGAGAGAGAGAGAGAGAGAGAGAGAGAGAGAGAGAGAGAGAGAGAGAGAGAGAGAGAGAGAGAGAGAGTTACAGCTCACACACATTCACATGTTTGATGTGATGTGTTGTGTGGAACCATAAAAACCTGACGAAACATGTGCTTGTATTTGCCGTTCTACACTACATGCATATTTCGAGTCCGTTTCTCTCTCGCTTTTGGTTTATTACCCTTTAGAGGGTATTATGACTAACTGCATCTATATACGGGGCATAACCGAATAACGAGAATACATATTTAGCTCTTGCATTAAACAAGCATTTATTATATTCTAGTTTACACATATTTAAATAATAGTATCTTACATCTTATAATATGATAAGGGCCATATATTTTTACAAGAAATTTTTTTTTATGAAACTTTTAAGTTTTAGAATACTTAATAAATTGCTTATGACATTCCATTTCGATTTTGAATTTGATTTACGTCTTGATTACCCGGTGCTTCAGTCAAAAAACTATTTGAATGCGACATGTGGTATGCTAGAACTTTTGCACATCAAAATTTTTAATTATGGTAAAAATAGAACATTTTTTCGAGGTTGATAGAATTAAAAAATCCCACGTCATCCTACAATAATTTCAAACAGTGCATGACACTGCGATCTCGGATAAATATTGAGGGAGCTACATATGTACATGTAGAACTATATGGATTTTTACTTTTGGGCATTAGGCGCAATTATCAACATATACAGGGTTGCCTATATTCGACGGACCCATGTTTTTTTTTAAAAAATCAAAGAAAAAAATAAAAATTTGGCGGTTGGCAATCTTAATCATTTAATTTGTTCCAAGTAGATTTGTTTACATCAATTTTTGAATATGATATCTCTCAAATGGCCGCCTCTGGCGTTGATGACGTATTAACCCATTAAGTACCTCTCGAAAATTTCGAACTTATGTAAAACATACTTTTCAAAACTTTTTTCCTCGATTTTTCACAAAAAATATTTTGATGCAAAAATATTCTTGGAACAATTCTAAGAGTAACTGCAAAAAAAAAATTTTCAAAAATATTTTTGCTAGTATTTTTTGAGAATTTTTTGAAAGGCACTTTTTGCATGAAAATGAGGAAAAATGGGTAAAAATATTCATTTTTAGGACTTTCAAAACATTTTAAAAAATACTAGCAAAAATATTTTTGAAATTTTTCTTTTGCAGTTACTCTTAGAATTGTTCCATGTTTCTATGTTTTTTTTACTTTCATAACGAAGAGTTGAAATTTAAATAAATTTTGAATTTCATTTAACATCTACTTTTATTTATTATTTATTTGTTTAGATATAAAGTGCTACAAGCTAACGCTCATTATTTAATGTACTGGTCACTATTATAAGCTTTGATTTTAACATATATTATATTAAACAACTTACAATTTAAAAAAGCAGCAAGTTAAAAAGCAATTAGTAAAATATTAACATAAGTTATATAACATTAGTTGTAAGGCCATTTATTATTTTAGTCTACGATTTATTTGAATGACTTAAGTATAACTTTTTAAATTAAAATTTATAGAATAACTAGAATATTTTTAAATATTTAAAAATGTGTACAACAAAAAATTAAGCAGATGTTAAGTTAAATAAACACAAAATACGAACACTTGGTGCTCTTGATTACCAAACGAATCAACAGTTATTAGTTTGCATTTCCTGCCTGCATTTTCAGCCTGAGTGTCCCATGAAAGACTCCCAACAGCGCAATCGCCCGCATTCCCCGTAAGCACGCTCCCTTTGCTAGCCGTTTGTTAAACTTAAATTTACGCCTTTTTTACAACTTGCAGTTTTATGTTGTAAAATATGTATATGTACATGTGTGTAAGAGAGCATGTATGAAGCACTTGCACTACAAACACATAAACGTCGGAAAAAAGAGTTAAAAACTGTTTCCCAAACAAATAGGCAAATATGCAAAACTGTCGCATCATCAGAAATTTTATATATTTTTATGTACACAACCGAAACTGCATCATCATGGCCCAGCACTTATGGGAGAACCCTAATCGCAAATGGCTGTAGTATTTTTCCCCCAACTGATGACCTACACTCACCTGAAGCTGCGCTCGGATATGTCCTGCAGTTCATTATCGATTAGCTTTAGTGTCTTCAGACGCAATCCCTGGAATGTTTCATCATCGACGCTCTGCAGATTCGTATTCGACATTTCGTTATAACGTACGCTGCTATGGATGAACTCTGTTAGCAATAAAGAGAGAGAGAGAGAGACAGAATGAAGACAAGTGAATGATGGAAAGAGACAATAAGTGTTGGATATATTGATGTATATTGATGCGTTCGCCCATCCAGTTCACCATTCAAATTGATTTTAAACGGCATTTGAAGCGTGTTCCATAACCCGGAGGAGAAGCGATCTGCCCGGGGACGTGGCCAACGATGATGGCTTTTGTTTTGGCAGTTTGATAGCAGGCGCGTTAAAGCAAATGGGTCATCAGCGAACCATTGCTCCACACAATGCACACACAAGAAACAAGAAACGAGAAGCCAAGCCACTGGACAAAACCCAACGGCCAGAACTTTGATTTTTATGCGCTTTTTCCGTTTTCCGGAATCCAATGCTCCCATCGCAATCTTCCACCCCTCCATAATAGGACAACGGACAAAGCAATTTAAAAAGGCACCTTATATATATATTGGAAGAGTGACATCCCTGAGAGAGACAACAGAGCATCGGCAGGCTGACTTGATTGGCATGCGAAGAGACTGTACAAAATGTATAAAGCATTAAGCAGAAAATACTCGTAGACAAAATGAAATATATACATTTATTTAAAGCTTGTAGATGAGACAAATGTGTCTTGTTGTAGAATAAATAAATAAACAAATCAAATAAAACAGAAATTAAGGAAGCTCTGTGAGATGACAGACTTTCGAGACTATGCAGAAAGAATAATCCTTCATAAGCTGAAATTAAATTTAATGAATAAAATATGTTACATTTCAGACTTCGAAAATAAGTATATAAAAAGATTTAAATAGAATTTGAAATTCAAATAAATAATTCAAAATAAATAAATAAATATTTAATTAACTGGAATTTTACTGTAACATAAAATTGTATTAAAAATAATGTAAAGCTCAAAATTATTAGTCAGTTCAATTAAAGCATATGTTCCATCACTTTTGTTTATTTGGCTAGGCGTCTTTTGAACTCTTCGTGATGCTTTGTCACTAGTTTGGACTTCCGCCCACATTGATTTATTTGGATTTTGAATATTAAAATATTGTTGACTCTTATCTTATTGATTTTTATTATTAATATATTTGGAAGTAAGTTTTAGTTAACTTGAGGTCAAGTAATGTCTATAAGACACCAACAAACAACAACACACAAAACACTTGCCAAAAATGCAAGGAGCATGGCTCGGTATACAGCTGTTTCAAGAGATGCCAATCTCTATCATCAGTACCGTTTGCTGACTTGACCAGCGATCTCAGCCTAATGTCACTTTTGAGAAGCCAAAACCAGTTGTGAATTTTAGGTCTCAAAAGTGAAAAAAAAGCTGTGAAGCTGATCTAGCCCTTTGTGTGTTGTTGTTGCCGTCGTTATTGTGCAAATGCCATCGGCATTTTTATTGCAATAACAATTTTGGTTTTTTGTTTTCTGTTTATGTCAGTAACAAGTGAGTGTTGCCACTATTTCAGAATTTTTCCGGCGTGTAGTCCGTTTATGTTTAAAAATGTTTGTTTTTGTGACCTTTCTATATTGTAGAAGTAAGTTTTAGTTAACTTGAGGTCAAGTAATGTCTATAAGACACCAACAAACAACAACACACAAAACACTTGCCAAAAATGCAAGGAGCATGGCTCGGTATACAGCTGTTTCAAGAGATGCCAATCTCTATCATCAGTACCGTTTGCTGACTTGACCAGCGATCTCAGCCTAATGTCACTTTTGAGAAGCCAAAACCAGTTGTGAATTTTAGGTCTCAAAAGTGAAAAAATAGCTGTGAAGCTGATCTAGCCCTTTGTGTGTTGTTGTTGCCGTCGTTATTGTGCAAATGCCATCGGCATTTTTATTGCAATAACAATTTTGGTTTTTTGTTTTCTGTTTATGTCAGTAACAAGTGAGTGTTGCCACTATTTCAGAATTTTTCCGGCGTGTAGTCCGTTTATGTTTAAAAATGTTTGTTTTTGTGACCTTTCTATATTGTAGAAGTAAGTTTTAGTTAACTTGAGGTCAAGTAATGTCTATAAGACACCAACAAACAACAACACACAAAACACTTGCCAAAAATGCAAGGAGCATGGCTCGGTATACAGCTGTTTCAAGAGATGCCAATCTCTATCATCAGTACCGTTTGCTGACTTGACCTATACCGAGCCATGCTCCTTGCATTTTTGGCAAGTGTTTTGTGTGTTGTTGTTTGTTGGTGTCTTATAGACATTACTTGACCTCAAGTTAACTAAAACTTACTTCTACAATATAGAAAGGTCACAAAAACAAACATTTTTAAACATAAACGGACTACACGCCGGAAAAATTTTGAAATAGTGGCAACACTCACTTGTTACTGACATAAACAGAAAACAAAAAACCAAAATTTTTATTGCAATAAAAATGCCGATGGCATTTGCACAATAACGACGGCAACAACAACACACAAAGGGCTAGATCAGCTTCACAGCTATTTTTTCACTTTTGAGACCTAAAATTCACAACTGGTTTTGGCTTCTCAAAAGTGACATTAGGCTGAGATCGCTGGTCAAGTCAGCAAACGGTACTGATGATAGAGATTGGCATCTCTTGAAACAGCTGTATACCGAGCCATGCTCCTTGCATTTTTGGCAAGTGTTTTGTGTGTTGTTGTTTGTTGGTGTCTTATAGACATTACTTGACCTCAAGTTAACTAAAACTTACTTCTACAATATAGAAAGGTCACAAAAACAAACATTTTTATTAATATATTTGTATATTGCATTTTAATAACTATTGCTCAAAGAATGAGATCTTAAATAGTTTTTTGTCAAATCACACTCCTATTTAAAGCACAAAAGTATGCTGTGATATTTATGTCAACGATCAATTGAGACCAACAAAATACATTTATGCATGTTGTCAAAATGTTGCAATTGCAAATTCAAAAACATGAACACATATACACTGTTCAACATGCATCTGTCATACACACAGCTCCCAACAATTTTTCAACCAATTCCAAAGAAAAGAAGAAGTTTGCTGCAGTCGCCGTGTATCGACAAAGAACATAGAGAAAAGGAGAAAATGAAGATAATGGGGATAAAATTGTTTGAAAAGCGCTGCTTTCATTTGTTTGTACAATTCATTTGAATAAGGAAAAAGTGGCGATTGAAATATAAATAAAATGTAATAAAATTATTAGAATATCATATACGGAATCCGTATTTAGGATAGATGTTCAAAAAGAACAATCGGATATGGTACTCCTCGAAAAAAATATTTTTTTTCGTAGTTTGTTTAAATAGACTAAAATATTTTCTTATTATTTTAACTTTTTCTTTATTTTTTAACACGATAAAATTTAAAAAAAAAAAATATTTTTAGTATTCTACCATTTTACGAATTTTGTTCAAAATTCAAATAAAAATGATGTTCCCTATAAATTTTGTTCATTGTGATCGGTTTAATTAGATAAGACTCTTGTTTACGAAAAGTTATGTGAGTCTTACAACTGCGTGCACGACGAGGCTCCCTCAGGGAAGGGGGACATGAGTGTCGCAATTAATTTGCGATTCGCTGAGCATGTGTTAAGTAACAATAGCGACAAGGTCCCTGGAGTGCGCCCGCGGCTCTCGGCGGAGCAACAGTGCGCCGAGGAGGCGCATGGTGTCGCATCGTGTACTGTCGCACTTGTACACATGGTGACCATGTGTTTTTAGCCTGATTATACGCAAAAGGTTCACCAAAGGGAAATTCCGTGTCATGCTTGTCAGCCTAAATTATGGCCTGACCTTACCTCAAGCAATGAGGCAATGCGGCACATTCCTGGCCACGCCTAGGCCGCCGCCTCCTTCCATCGCCTACTCCCGCACATAGACAAAAAGATATAAATTTTTTCGAGTGCTGTGCTCCGATGAGGAATGAGTCCAGCCACACAGTCGTGGCCGCCTGAAAGCTGACGTGCAACATGAAAATGCACTTTTCGCTTTTAATTGAAAATTTTTTACGTGAATTGTTATTTATCTTTTTTGCTGGTTTCAGCTTGGTTCTGTTCGGTTTGGTTTTGTTTGTTGCAAACTTGTATGTTTTCCATTGCTACATTTTTTTTTGGTTATTTTTAGTTAGCAGTTGGGCTGACGGCTTTTCAAAATACAGACACAGATATTGTATAATAACACAAAGTCAAACACATGCAGATTCAATGACACATCGCATACAATATGCATGTCTCTTACGGACATGCAGCGAACGTCGGAAAAGTCAAAGTTAAATGCGAGTACAGATTGTCAGGTTGTCATTGATTTGGCCGTGAAGATTTCATAGCAGCATTTCAAACAGTTGACTGCACTTAAACAATTAATGAACAATTACTAAAAGTGTCCATATACATATAGACATATACATATGTATACACATATGTACATATATTTATTAATATAAATGTGTAGGCATAAATTAGCTGGTAATTGCTTTTAGCCATATCTAATTTCAATTTAAAATTACAATTGAATCACAGTTTGGCATTTCTACGCGAGGATGTGAATGCAAGGAATCGAGAGGTTTTCTTGTTTGTTCGTTATCAATAAAATTTAAATTGATTCTAATTGGTTTTTATTTAAATTGAGGCAGTAATAATTGTCGGCATGTGCTATTTTGGTTATTGCAAAACTGAATTATTTATTATACATTTTATTATTATTTATTTAGTGCCAAGTTAGCTTGGAGCTTTAACATAACTTGAACTATCTGGACATACCGCAAACATGCGCACACACATACTTGTGTGCACTAAACGGCGATATACACAAACAGCATACATCTTAATTACATATCGCATATTAATACAATATTAATCATACGCCCTGTTGGCACGCGCAACGGGCAGCAAACGTGGCTACCGCATTGGCCAAGCACGACGACAACTTGGCCAAGCTGTATGAGTTTGTGTTAGTGTTTGTGTGCATATTTAAGCTGGTTGGCTGTTGTTGTTGTTGCTGTTGCTGCTGTTGTTGCTGTTATGAGTGGGCAACCAACACACAACATATGACGTTAATAAACTTCTGGACGTTGCCCCAAGGCTTGGACAGGAGAAACAAGCAACATCGGGAGTACAGTGGACGACAGTTGGTGGCAGTTGAATGTCCATCGTACCTTTGGCTTGTATTTTATGGCCTCAAGTCAATTCTCTGACAAATGCCAAGCATATTTATTTATTTACTTTTGCTGCCAGCGTCGCCATTGTTATCCTTTTGTTTCTCTCATGCTTCTCGCTTCTCGTTTGCGTCACTTGCCAAGTGCTTATTCAACTCACCAAAAGGAAGCAAATAAAAAAATATCAACAACAACTGGAATAACAAACAGTACGACACAGAGTTCAAGGGATCAGAAAAAAAATATCTTTTACATACTTTCTATAAGCCAATCGTTGAAAGAGACAGATATATAAAGGAGGACAGCGAGTTATTTACTTACCGAAACTAATGTAAATTAACATTGATAAATAAATGTTTTCTTTTTCACTCATGACAAGAAAAAACTGATCAAAATTCACTGCACATTTGGTTTCATAACTTTTAGAAAATCATTTTTGAAATTTGAACGAGGCTCTAAATAAATTAGTGCAAATCAAACAAGAAAAATAAAACTTAAAAAAACAATAATATGAATATATTGAATGGCATTTTGATCCAAATAACTGCACAAAGAATGCACATTTATGTATGTAGTACATACTATGTAAGTTTTGCCCTGAACAAATATCTAATAAGTGATAAAAAAGCTGCATTCCTTCTCATGTCATATTTGTTCATTAGTGAAGTATGGCTATGGCTCGAATTTTAAAGACAAAAGTAAATTATGTTAAATTCGTTCGAAAATCTCATAAAATGAATTTAGAACATAAGCTTTGCTCACAAAAATAGCAACAGTTTTTTTATCTGTCCGTAAAACTTTGTGTGTCTATTTGTACCAACTTAAAGTTCATTGATTATTAAATCAAGTATATCAGACAGTTAACAAGCTAACAAAATGATCGAATTTTAATCCATAGGAGCTGATTAAATTATTTTAGATTTCTTTAATGATATAATTATCAAATTTATGTACTGCATATAAACAGAACTAAATTTTGAAAGTTTTTAAACCTAAGTGATATAAAATGTTTTAAAAGTGTTTTTCACTTCCAGTAATATACATAAAAGATCTTTCCACAAATAGTGACTCACTTTGCTAATTAAAGTTAAGGAAACTCTATAAAATGAACTTCGCGATGATAAAAGTTAGGATGTTATATTTTATTTAGGCTTCAAATATTTCTTCGAGGTTGTAAAACCAACTTTTTAAAAATGTATATCATTTCAAAAAACCTCTGCCTTAAATTGGAGAAGTGTGACATAGTGTGTGTGTGAAGTGTGACGTCGAGGTGTTGCTTTAACGTTAAAATTCAAAAGCATCTGCACAGCTATTCTCATTCCTTTAATAGTGTTAAAGTGAATTTTCTTCAAATATATTCAAATGTATGTATATCATCTAAGTGTAATGCTTTGCACTGCAAGACTTATATGCCTCATCCGTCCTCACCCAAGACCTCATAATGTATGTGCTGATGAAGATTACGTCAGCTGAAAAGTTATTGTTTTTGGCCTGGCTTTCATACGGGAGGGCAACCGAGTGGACAGTAAGAAAATGTGGGCTTCATTTATATCCATATTCTTTTGTCTGTAGGAGGAAGAGGAGGTGGAGCTGGAGCTGTAGCCAAAAGGATGACAGGACCAGGAAACGTGCGGCAGCTGTGCCAACTGCCTGCCTTCCTGCCTGGTTCATTGTTCGTTCATTTTGTTTCGGCTTTTCTTGCCTGAAATAGTTTCGGCATGAAAATTGTGGCCAAATCGAACGATGTGGATGCCTCTGTTGGTGCTGTGGATGCCACTGCAGGTTCCCTGGGGGCGCATCAGAAGCAGCACTGGCCAAGCGTGAAAATGACCAGAAACATTAAAAATAAATCTAAATTGCACATTTTTGGCTTAAATATCATTTACGAACTGAGCACAATGGAAATTTAACTTTAAATTGCGTACATAAAGGACAAAAATGTTTTTTTAAAATTTTTTTTTTTGCTGTCGTGGCACATTCGTTTTTGGGCAGGCAGCTGCTTCGGCTTCGGCTTCACGTTCTCTTGTGCCGTTTCCGATCCCTCAACTTGGCCTTCTATTGCTGCATATTTTTGGCAACACAAAAAAACACAAAATTTGGAATTTTTAATGAATTTTAAGTCGTTGTCATCGTTGTTGCAATTCCCCTGAGTGTCCCCTCGTCCTGCCCCGTCCAGTTGCATACATATTTCTGTGTATTTTTGCGTGTGCGCTGAAAAGTATGCAATGTCTGCTGTGCCTGAAGTCCTGTGTCCCGTGTCCCCTGTCGTCTGCGTCCTCTGTGTCCTGCATTCGAGAATGCCTGTGGCTGTGGCAATTCTAGGCACAAGGTGACCCCCTCCCCCTCAACATCCCCCTCATCCCATTCTCTTCCTTTACTGCCCACAATGTCAGTAGCACGCAATTAGCCCGGCTGTCGAGCAAAGTGTTTTCTCTGGCCGTCCGCCCGCCTCCTCAGCTCTTTTTTACACATTAGAATTGCTAATTGACAAAAGTTTTCGGCAGCAGTAGGAAAAGCGTTTCTTCAATGCAGTTCACCGACATAGAAGACATAAATTGCATTCAAGTGAGACATTTGTTTGAATACATATATTTTGGAGAGCAGGTTGTAATTGTTAAACTTCTTATGTTCAATAGACGGGCACTAGGAATGCGGAATGTGTGCCACAAAATGCCACAAACTGCCGCAAACTGCCACAAACTGCCACAAACTGCCACTTGGATTGTCTGGACACAAGCAATCAGAAAACCTGCTCTGCAATGTAAGGTTGTTAATCAGCAAATAAAATGCTGGAGATACACATGAAAGTTGGATATTAAATGAACAATTTTCAAAACTTATTTACAACAAAATATTGTTTAGATGTTCATATATTGAAAAGAAGTGTGAAAAAAATTGCAAGTTTGATCAAATAAAAGTTAATTATTGAAATTCATGAGTGTATAATAATACAGTCAAGTAATTGTTGTGTCAAAATCAAATAGTCACATACATGTTCTTTTTTTGTGTGCAAAAATTTTGTTTAAAATAATTTATATGTAAAACTTAATATTATTCGTCACAAAATTGGATATCAGAAATTTTGGGGCATGAAAATGTTTTCGTCACTAGACTTTTACCTCGTAAAGAGGTTTTTTTTATGGGATATCAGAAATTTTTGAATAAGACATCAGAAATTTTGAAATTGCAATATTTTTTGACAGTATAGCTTTGTCAACTTTGATTATTGTTTGTACAAGCTTAAACAATTTGTCTGGCAACACTGGTCCCCTTTACAAACACACATGCCCAGCGCAAAAGCTATCAGCACTCTTAAACTCTGGCTGCTATGACACTTTGCTGCTGCTGTCCTATTTCCATTTAAAGTCAAATGTATATATTTAGTTAACAGGTAATTTCCGCATTACGCTGCAAGCAGTGCCTAAGAGCCCTTCGAAATACCTCAATTTTAGCGGTTTTTAGCGATTTCCCGCTAAACTAGCGATTTTTCGAAAAAGTCGTAGAACAAACGTTTCTAGATTTTTGAGCGGTAAAAAGTCCTCATTCAAACTTTTAAGCTAAATCAACGATTTCATACAAACAAACAAACAAACAAACAAACAAACAAACAAACAGACTGACTTTTCATCTCATTTTCGGAAGGCCCCTAAAAATTTCAAAATTAATTCTTTTTCGAACCAGTTGTCCGATTTCGATTATCGAGGTGTCATTCGACGCGTATTTTTAATGAGAATTGTAAAAAATTCAAAAATAATTCAAAAAGGCTCCAACGGCCCCATTAGCTGCAATAATTTAAATTTTTCTCCTCCCACTTACACCTGCTTATCTCACGAACCAGGTGAGTTTCCAAAAGTCTTAGTATGCACATTTGTAAGTTAAGTTAATACCTTTCGATCAGTATATAACTTGACCTGATCGGACAGTCATAGCAAATTTTCCATTCTTCCTGTGTATATATGCTAGTCGCCTTCGCACCCTTCGTGCTGCTTTCGTCACTAGCGCGAACTGCCGTCCGCAGTGATTGATAAACGTAAATTTAATAAAAGAAACGAAAAATAGAAATTGTGCAGTCATTTCGTCAACAAGTAGATTAAATTATAGAAAAACAAATGAATTGTATTTTGAATTATGTTATTGAATTATGTTAATGAAGTATGTTAAATCTAAGCTATGCTAAGAGAGCATTCTAATGCACTCTCACATTGTAAATATCTCTTATATTCGGCGCACTCAGTCGTCGCGATGTCCGTCGCTTCGGTTGCAGTCGGCAGCCGCTTAACGCCGCTTACAAAATTAAACTCACTCTGAATTGAAGATCAAACAAGCAAGACGTATTCATTTAAACCAGTCCGTC
>JBAMBL010001546.1:0-120000 GCA_037043405.1 Drosophila subquinaria
TAATAATTAAAACGTTGCTTTTTAACTAGCTAAAAGCTTTATCTTTATTTTGTGCTTTAATTTAAATTTAACTTTAATGTGCTTTAGCTGGTGAAAAGCTCTCTCTCTCTCTCTCTCTCTATTCAAACGGTTTCCATTTATAATTATTGCCAAGCTAAAAAGCTTTAAGCAATGTGCTTTGCAACTAATTCTATGGGCATTGTTCTATTTAAGCTCTCAAAAAGCTCTAAATTAAGTTATGAAAAACAATTAATCCATTGAAATAATATTTCTGCAAATGTTTTGCCAAAATGATGAATCCAAAAGCTTTATCAAAATGTGCTTTTAGCTAACAAAAAGTGCTCAACGTTCTTTCAACTCTGGCGTACTTAAACAACAGCTTCGATCAAAGTTTCTCACTTTTTCATAATGCATTTATTGCCATTAACAAAAATAGCTGCAGTAAAACGTGCTTTTGTCAGCCATTTAGCAGGAGCTCACGCATTTAATGGCTCGTGATATTTAGCCAATTAACCAATTTAAGTTGGCTAACAACCAGTTTTTTTGTTGATAAGGGCCCGCGGGCAGATAAGATAAGAGGCGCATCGCATCGTTGACGATCTGATCTGATAAAGCTCGCCACGAATTATGAGAGCGCAACGCAAAAATGTCACATAAATCAGCGACTGTGGCTGTGGCTGTTATCAGTGCTGCCAGCTTGGTTATTTTATAGCTGAGCTTGGCTATTTTCTAGTAATCTAGAAATCTTGCTGGATAATAAATTTATATAAAAATTTAGTTGACAAATATATGTTAAGATTTCGCAGATAAAGTCATTGATACCGTGTCATAATAATATATAATAAGATAATAAAAAAAAATGCATTTTCGTATTATAAATTTATCATACAACTATTTAAGATATTAGCATATTTTAATGCATGCTCAATTATAAATTTAAATATTATTATTTACTTTTATAAGTATGTAAAATTGGATTTTAACTTGATTTGGAAACAGAAAAAAAAAATAATGTTTGAAACATTTGGAAACATTGGAACAAACATTTGAACAAGCATTACAAACATTTTAATTTGGAATCATTTTGAAAAAAAAAACTGTGAACGCTTCAAGCATCAATGGAGTTAGATTTATCATATAATGAGATTAATGAAACTATTTGAAATATTAAGGGGGTCTTCTCATTGAGCAACTTTTTTTTTCGACTTTTTTTTTTTTTTTTGCATTTATTTATAGCTTGGGTAGTTGTGAATATGCCCCTAAAAGGAGATATGGCCATTTTTATCCAGCAATGTTAATGGTAATGCAAGTAAAGTCAAAACTTTAAACGCGTTTATCTCGAAACCACGTTTTTCGAACTGGCGCCCATGATATCTCCAGTTCAACTGAACCGATTTTCATGAAACAAAGTGGAATCGACGCAGAATTGTCACCATTCTCGGGTGAACCTCGACCATAATTTTAAAAAAATCTTTACTATTTTTTTTTTACACTAAACTAAAAAAAAAAAGCCCGCAATTGAAATTTTTTTTTTTGAATGGCCGCCATTTTGTCAAAAAAAATCACAAAATTAAGCTTGAGGTTCACCCGAGAATTACATCTATACTGATAATAACCCCGTTTTTTTTTTTAATTTCCGACGCTCCGGAGACCCGAAATCGTGGCCGCCGTGACGACACCTTTTTTTTCACCACCAACTTTGAAGTCTCATTACTTTTTGAACAGCCCTCGTATCGAGGCAAAAAAAATATTTTTATTTACTTTGAACCTTTTGTAATACAATAAATAATAAAAGTTTTCAATTATTCTTTGCGTTTTCAAATAAGAATTTTTTTAAAAAGGGTCCAAAAAACGGGTTTTGAATGAGAAGACCCCCTTAATTTTTCTTTACTGGATGTTTGATCATAAATTTATTTACATATTTTATTTAAAGTTAAATCTTAGGCAGGGACCGTAACGATTATAATTTTTAAAATATAAATTATTAAATAAAAGTTATTTGTTTATTTTTATCAAAAAAATTAAATGAAAACCCTTTTTTTTATTTTAATATGTTTTTATTATTTTCAAAATTATAAATTAACTCTTATTTTAAATTTGTTTTTTAGCAATTGAATGAAATATGAAAAAAGACATTTGAATTCAGTCTTTATTTTTTAACTTTTATAATAAAAATTGAAGAATAATTCTTATTTTAAATTGTTATGATAAAAATTGAGCAATAATTTTTATTTTCCATTTTTATAATAAAAATTGAAAAAATTAAAAAAAATTTAAATAAAAATTGACAATAAAAGTTTATCCAGTTTCTCATAACTCTTAGTTGCGGTTCCTGATCTTAGGTAAGATTTTTTAATAAAAATTTAAAAAAAAAAATACGAAAAGTTATATAGTTTTTCAATTTGATTATACTTGTCTTTAAAATTCTGGCAACACTGCTGGCAACATGCAGTGGCAGTGGCAGTGGCAACAAGAGATCGAAGGCAAGGCCTAATGTTTCCGGCTTTTTGAGGCTGAGGCTGAGGCTGAGGGACAAAAGCCTTATCTCATGGCTTCGAGTTAACACAGAGCATAAAGAGCCAGACCAAGCCAGGCATATGCTTAGCCACATACATAGGGAAAGAGAGAGAGACGGAGATAAAAGTAGAGAGAGATAGAGAGAGACAGAGATGGAAGGCGTTGGGTTTGCTTTTTAGCCTGCAGCAGGTGCCACACATGATGTTGCAGCAGGAGCTAGACTTTCAGTTGGACTTTCAACTTCACAAAACGATTAATAGCTGACCAGTTGTTGTTGTTGTTGCTGCTGTTGTTGCTGCTGTTGTTGCTGGCCATGGCCAAGCCCCGAAACCTGGCGCCTAGACCTACCCACCCCCCCCCCACCCCTTATTACCCTCTCTTTTCCGCACCCTCTCCCCCTTCCTCTCTCTATCTATCTGTCGGTTTTGGCCTCGCCTTTGTCTATGCAAAAAACACAGCACACACAATGAAGCTGCTGCCGATAAAAATCCTCACCTCAAGCGCACGGCCAACACCTGCCTTCCCCCCACCTGCCTTCCCCCACCCCCAGCCACACCCCTGCCGCCCACTTTGAGGGCAATCTGCATATGCGTTGAACATTTCAGAGTGTGAGAGTCTAATGCGATAAAAAGCTATATGAAACTGGACATGGAACGAAAACAAAAAAAAAAAAAAAATAGAGAACAAAAAGTAGAGAGAAAAATATACATCACACAGACTAGAGAAATGTATAGAGCAGGAGACACTGAAAGAGAGAGAGAGAGAGAGAGGGAATAAAAAAATAAAAAATTGTTAGGTTCGACATTTGACTGCCCAGGCTGAGTCAAAGCTGAAGCCAAAGCGTGCAACAGCCTCGAGGAGCAGCAACAACAACAACAGCGAGAGGGGCAAAGAGACAGACGGACAGATGGGCATCCAATCAGCAGGCACATGCTAACGGTACGGGGGTGTGGCCAACAATTTGGTCACCCCATAAAAGAAGGGTTTAATCCCTGGCATTGCATCCGCATCCGCATTCGCATCCTCGACACCTTCCCTCTCCCTCTATCGCTATCTCTGTTGGACTTCTCTTCCCTTCCCTTCCCCTCCTTACGTAACGGGGACAGGGACCAAATGATTGACAACTGCACTCACAGGACATCGTCGTCGTCGTCGTTGTCCTTCTGCCTCGAATTACGAATTCTTCCACATCCACACAATGCAAATTTCAGGTGAATTGGTATACCTATGGAATCTATAGATACTCTTAGTTGAAATACTCCATATGTTCCCAAAAATTACACATCGGTTTCAAATACCACACAAATGTTTTACTCGCATTATACCTAAAAATATTGTACTTACATTTGGGTTAGTAATTATTTTCAAATTTGAGTCCCTAAATTATATTTTTTTTTTTGGAAACTAGATTTCTTATTTCATGCTTTCGAGAACAAAATCTGTTTTCAAAACATTCTGAAAACATATCTCACAACTTCAAAATTCTAAAAATACCCAATCAACAAATTTTTTAAATTGTTTTTTTTTTAATTTTTTGTAAGAGTCTTAAAATTTCAAACTATTTCTTATTTATTTGAATAATTATTAAAATTTCAGTTTCCTGCTAATTTTTTGAGACCTATCTGAAAATCCAAATGAAAATTTCAACAATTCTAATATAATTTTTCTCTTCGAACCTAAAAGAAAATAGAATTTAAATTTTTCGAATTTATTTGCAGTCGTTTCTAAAAAGTCCAACTAACTTTATTTTTAGTTTAAATTTTCTAAAAATATTTGTACCATTTTACAAAATACATAAAAAGAAACAAATTTTAGCTGTTTGCATGGGTTTAATTAAATCATTAAATAAAAAACCCCATTTATTATAGGAAAATGAGTTTGTACTTTAAAAATTAAATATATTAAATATCTTAATATATGTATATCAAATATATTAAGATATATTTTCCGACTGTTCTTTAAAGTATTTGAAAAATTTCCATATATTTTACTGAAACCGTGGAAATCACCCGTAAGAAAACCATTAAAAAGTTGTCAACAAATTGATTGATTTTGCTTTTTTATTAATATTATATAATATATATATGTATGTATATATATTTATGTGTATATGTATTATTACGTGTGTAAAGTACTAATTCCATAAAAGGCTCGTTTCAATCATGTCGTACATATTGATCAGAAAGCTGAGGACCCAGAACACAACCAATCTCGAAAAAAAACACCGACAAATCTGTAGAAACTGCCCGAGAGAACACGAAATTTGAGATTAGATTCATTTTGTAATCTTAAGTGTGAGTTAGTTGAAGGGAGATAGATAGTTCTCTCATGTTGAAATGCATTTGCTAGCTTTCTGGTTCTGTTCATTAAAGCAATGTTTATACTTTGTATGTATATAAACGGCACTATTAAGTCATATATGTACGAGCAATGTTTGCTAATATCAATTGTTATAATTAGGTTTCGATTCTCTTGTTTTTAGTTATTTTTATTATTGTTGTTATCAATGTTATATATCAGCGGTGGGCACGAAATCTGAATTCGGGAGCACTACAACAACAACAACCCTATTAGAGTCTAAGTTGTGAGCAGCCGCTGCTCCCGGAGCCACTGCGTGCCCACCGCTGTTATATATGGTATAAAACATTTGATCTGAGTTCTTTATGTGTGTGTGTGTGTGTGTGAGTGTGTTGCAAACTTTATTCTTTTCTTTTCTTATAACATCATTATTCTTATATCATAATCAACTTCATCTGCATCTGCATCTTCATCTTTATCACCCGCCCAAGACATACCACAAAAAAAAAAAAAAAAAATGATTTATAAAGAATTTCTTGTTGTTGTTACACTTTCAAATCGTTTTTTTGCTGTAGATTTAAACCCTAACCCGCCCTGTACCCACCCCTAAGCGCACCATCATCCCATCCAATCCAGCAATAATTTCATCATATCGATATCGATATCGATTTATCGCTTCAGTCCTCGACCGCATACTTTTGGGTCCATTCCCGGGCATTGCGTATGGCTTCCGCCTCGTTGACCTTCCACAACTCGGCGACATCGTTGGCCAACGGATCGTCGGGATTGGGGGCACTCAATAGCGCCTGGATGGACAATAGGATGGTGCGAATTTGCAGGGCAGGACTCCACTTATCCTTGAGCACATCGAGGCAAATGCGACCCAACCGATCGATATTCGGATGATAGATCTTTGTGATGAAACGCACTTTAGGCGCCGACATCGGATAATCCTCGGGCAGAAAGAGTTCCAGCTTGAACACGCCCCCCTCAAACGGCGAATCGTTCGGACCGGTGACAATCACATGAAAATAACGGGCATTATTCTCATCGGGAATCGCATTAATTCCGGGCACCGGTTCCTGCATCAAACGTTGCGTCTCCTTGATGATGCGACGTGGCAAACTCGACATTTTGTTGCACTTAGTGTTGTTGCTCTTAGTGTTGTAGTTGCTGCTGTTGCTGTGTTCTGAAACGACCAGAAGGAAGCGTGCATTTTTAGAGAGTTGTCAAATAATCGAATATCTTAAATTTCTTAAATTTCCGATTTCATTACAGTCAAACTTCCCTAACTCGAATCATCAATATCCAAAGAAAATGTTCGAAATTTGAAGATTTTGACTTATGGAATTCCGTTTTTTACGCTACTGCCACTCGACTTGGTTCAAATTAGAGAAAACTTGAGTTATAGGAAATCGACAATTTCGACTGTATTTCTAACATTTAATATCTAAAAATATTTCTTCAATATTCGATATATTTTAAATGTCGTGGAGTTGTTCGAAAATCAGTTCTAAAAACTACATTATATTTTTATTTAATTTTTTTTTGGCCTTGTAGAGAATGTAATCATTTTGTTTTAATATTGATTGTAGTATTAAGTTAATTAAAAAGAAAAAATTATATAAAACTTTTAAATGGCATTTTTAGAAAAATTTATTTCTGGCATATAAATTTCCAGTCATATTTTTTTAGCAAATTTTTCAAAATATTTTTCACAAATTTAAAATTTAATTTTAATTTAAAGAACAATTTCTTGTGTTTGTTGATATTGTTGTTGTTGTTGCCGTGTTTTGAAAGAGAGAGAGAGAGATGGAGTTTGTGAAAAGCTCAGCTTAAGCATTGTTGTTGTTATAGTTGTGAAATGTTTCAAGGACGCATAGAGCATATGTATGTATGTATATTCTATATGTACATGAATATATATATATATAAATGGGTTGTGGCAGGTGCACGTTGCATGCAACTTGCTGCTTCTTCGACTTTCACTTTCAACAAATGGCAAAAGTTTTCGCTGCTGCATTTTATTGCAGCAGCAGCAGCAGCAGCAGCAGCAACATCAGCAGATACAAGATACGAGATACAAATACGTTTCAAGAGATGCAGATACAAGTTGCATGTGTGTGTATCTGTGTCAGTGTGTGTGTGTGTGTGTGTGCGTACAATTAACTATTTAATCGTCTATTTTTGCATATCAAAGCAACAAGTAAAACTGCTCCAGTTAGAGTTTGCCCGACTAGAAGATACCCTGCAACAAACAATGTTATATAACAAACATTCAATTCCAAACATTTTTCTTGTTGTGTGTTAAATTGGTTTAAAAAGAATGGTCGACTATCAAATACCCTGCTAATTTTCATTGTTATACCCTTTCAAGACTTTTAATTTCAACAATATAAAACTGCACTTGACTAGTAAATACCCTTTTAATCTCAACTTAGCAACAACAATACAATATAAAGCTAATAATTGTAAAATGTTAACAAAATCACTGTTTTATTTTAATTTTTTTGCTACACATAACAATTTTTTAATGAATTTAAACAAAACTGCACGTTGTGTTTCGTGACACGAAACACGAAACGCGTAACGTGCAAAAGTCTGACTGCTACATAACCTGAATTGCCGGTGAAACTGTGGCAATAACAATAACAACAATGCGGCAAAGACAAAAACACATATTAAGAAAATTCCAGAAAGCTGCCAAAATGCAAAAACAACAACAGCTACACAAAGAAGCGAACAACAAAAACAACACACATACACAAATTATTGTTGTTATTGTTGTTACAGGTGTTGGCATGCGGAAATGTTTGTTGTTGTATTTTTAGTTTTGGTTTGCATTTTTCCATTGTATACATTATTTAAAATTTTATTGATTTCTTGGTGACACACGCACACATGCACACGCAGCCAAAGCCGCTTCACACGCACACACACACACACGCATAGACTGCCAGAGAGAGGTGAGGTGGAGGGGGGAACACATTTGTCACGCACGTTGCCCGAAAAATCAATAATAAACCAAAGACAATCAAATTGAAATGTAAAGTTTTAACTTAGCAGACAACAACAAAGAAATTGCCCAATATTTAACCGCACACATACGCACAAAAGTCGACCAGACAAAGAAATACGGAATTTGTTCAAAAATAATGTTGCAAATTTAAGTTTAAAGTGCAACAACAACGACAACAACACTTACCTATAAGACACACACCCGCACACACACACACACACACAGAGGCGTGGGATAACTATGCAAGAGTGTACTATTATTTTCGTCAATGCGTTTTCTGCCTTTTTTTTGCTCTTTTTGCCCGCTGCTTGCACTCGTTCTTCTTCTTTCTCACGTTCTTGTTGTTATTGCTCTTGCACTTGCACTGAACGAAGAGAACCAACTACAAGTACACAAGCTACAATTTATAAATCACGCACACATCACAGCAACAAAATATAAAATTGTTTACACTTTCGCAAATACTATTTCTGAATTATTATAAAATTTCTCCACAATATTTGCAGTTTTGTTTGCAGCTCCCAAGTCGTTCCACGCAAATTATGAACGTTGAAAAAAAATTTCTATACGCGCTTTGTTTGTGTTGGTGCATTGGTGTGTTGCTTTTGTTTGCATGTGTTCCGTCCATGTGAGACGCTATATCAATGCCGCAGGGTTGTCAGAGACTGCAAGGCTAAACTAGGGAAACTTTCGTTGCTTTTTGTCGCTAAACTATAACAGCTAAATGAGAAATTCTTTTTTTCCCTGCATAATTTGATTATTAAATAATATATTTTTAGATAATATGCTCACTAGCGAGGTGAAATATTTTTTGTAATATATAACTTATGACAAAGTGATGACAACACTGTTACCAGACGACAGTCAAATATGCGTTAGCTTCGTAGCAAGCAGCTTTGCGACACGCTGCTGGCGTTAGTTTGACAGCCAGCAGCTTTTGGTGCGCTGTGCGGCATGCCAATTAGAAGAAGTAATTGCAGGTTAATTGGGAAATGAGATATCCAATTCGATGACACCTATACTGTAATTCCAATTCGATTTCTTTAAAATTTAAATGTCTGAAATACAAAAAAAATTAATTATTTGTAAAACTTTTATTAATATTGGGCGCCTGAGTATAGAATAATGTGTATTAAATACCAACTAATGAGCTGAACTTATTAATTATAATATTAAATTATAATTTAATTAATTATCCATTTATGAATTTACAAATTTTATTTAAAATTTAAAAGTTCCGTAACTAATTTTATGAATTATTTCGATTGATAAATATTAAAAATGCCAAAAATTCCAGTAATTAATTAAAAAAATTGTTAATTAAAATTTTCAACTAATAAAAAATCTTATATTCAGCTTGTCCTTAAATACAAATTAGATTTTAATATACAGTTGAATTTTTTTTTTTTTTTTTGAGGATTTGAAAAATTTCAAATTATATTTGAAGATTTTTACATAGTTTGATTACATACTGGGAGATCTTATAGATACATGTTATTTTTAATTCTTATATTATATTTATATCAATATAGAACTTTAAATTTTTTGAGGCTTTCAAATTTTTCAAATCCAAAATTTTAGTTTTAAATCTTAGCTTAAGTAATTGTTTACTTTTTATATTTGCCTGAATTGATGACAAAATTGTTTTTTTCTATGTACATATGTATGTACATATTTTCCAAACTTGGAAATAATATTGACTGTTAAATCAAAATAAAAAGCAACAACTAAAAAACCATATTCGTTGACATTTGAGCAGTTGACGTTGACGTTGACGTCGCTGTCGCTGTCGGCGCCATTAACTCTTGCACTTGTTTCAAAATTCGCACAGCAGCGGCAGCGGGAGCAGCGGTCGCGGCAGCAAGAGAGAGAGAGAGAGTTACAAACACTTACACACACACATACATATGTGAAGCATGCACATGCACAAAAAAAAGCTCATACATATATACATATGTATCTACGAAACATATTTACACTGCGTCCCTCTGTTTGGTCATTTGCAATTGAACCAATACAACAACAACAACATGAGTAAGAGCAACAACAACAACAAATGCAATACTGACCATACATAGGCGCGCATTTAACACACGCCCCCACGCCGACCCCAAAATAAAACAACATCAGCAACAAGAAAAGTTTTTTTGAAAAAGAAAAATGTCAATTTGTGTGTAATCAACATTTATGCGTTTTAACGCCCCCCGCACACGGCCATTGGGCAGTGGATAGAGAGAGAGAGGGAGAGGTTTGGCTTTGGCCTGACACGCACACACACACGCACACACACACACACAAGAGTCAAAGCTCTCTCACACTCACACATGTTGAAATGTACATGCATGCACACATGTGCAATGCCCAATGGACGCACATACAAAAACGAGCCTCGCAACTAAAGGCAACAACAATAGCAACAACAAAACAGCAGCAGCCATGTGCATACAAACACACTCACACACACACACACAGAAAGGCGCACACACATACGAACGCACACATGTGCGATCTGCTTTTAGGCTGGGCGACGGCGACTATAGTTAGCCAGCACACAAAACCCAGCCCACTCTCTCACACACACGTACACACAGAATACGACGAAACTCTTGCACTCGTGCCTCGCTCTTCCCTCCCCCATCCATACAGCATGCAGCAAGTAGTGGTGACTCTATATGGTAGAGCGAGCGAGAGCGAATGAATGCGCGCATTACATTTCGGCTTGCGCTCAGCTGCTGCTGCTGCTGCTGTCTCTGCATGCTGCTGCTGCTGCTTCGACTGCGGCTGCTTCTGCTGCAGCTGCATGCGGCGCTGCTACGCAGCTGTTGGGCGACCTTTATTTGCTCTTGAGTCGCTGCCTTGTTGTGTTTGTTTCTTTCCTTTCCTTTCCTTTCCTTTCCTTTCATTTCATACTATTTTATTTTATTTTTTTTTACAGCTGCTTTTTACTACTTTTTACTACGGCTCCCCCAAAGAGACCCAGCTGATCTCCTTGTTGTTATTGTTGCTGCACGCATTTTAGGCGCTTCTGCTGCTGCTGCTGCCTCCGTCAGCGTCGCTGTCGGCGTTACAGTGAGCTCGCACATTTCTATAAATTTTAATGGCTGACAGTTTTCAATATGGCGCAGTTTACATTGCACTTTTTTCACTTCTTATCTATGGGGGTGGGTTGCCAATTGTTGTTGTTGTCGTTGTTGTTGTCGCTAGTTACAGTTAGCCTGAGGTTGAGGTTAAGTGCCTACAATGTGTGCAAAGTGTTATATTTTATAAATTTTTAGGGCATTATCAAGTCGATTTTTAGGTTAGTCAATCACATACATATATTTAGTATCATTTAAATATTACTTATGCGTAAATAGTGGGAATTTTAAGACTTACGGGATTCTGAAATCTTTAATGGACGAGAATTTTACGATTTATCAACGTTATTTTTTCAATATTTTCAATTTTTAATTTTATGTATTTTGTTAATCTATTATTCTATAATATTTAGTATTATTTAAATACTATTTATGCATAAATACTTAGTATTTTAAGCCTATTTATTTACGGAATTCGGAAATCTTTAAGTGACGAGAATTTCACGATTTATCAACGTTCTTTTTCAATATTTTCAATTTTTAATTTTATGTATTTTGTTAATCTATTATTCTATAATATTTAGTATTATTTAAATACTATTTATGCATAAATACTTAGTATTTTAAGACTCTTTATTTACGGAATTTGGAAATCTTTAAGGAACGAGAATTTTACGATTTATCAACGTTATTTTTCAATATTTTCAATTTTTAATTTTATGTATTTTGTTAATCTATTATTCTATAATATTTAGTATTATTTAAATACTATTTATGCATAAATACTTAGTATTTTAAGACTCTTTATTTACGGAATTTGGAAATCTTTAAGTGACGAGAATTTTACGATTTATCAACGTTATTTTTTCAATATTTTGAATTTTATGTATTTTGTTAATCTATTATTCTATAATATTTAGTATTATTTAAATACTATTTATGCATAAATACTTAGTATTTTAAGACTCTTTATTTACGGAATTTGGAAATCTTTAAGGAACGAGAATTTTACGATTTATCAACGTTATTTTTCAATATTTTCAATTTTTAATTTTATGTATTTTGTTAATCTATTATTCTATAATATTTAGTATTATTTAAATACTATTTATGCATAAATACTTAGTATTTTAAGACTCTTTATTTACGGAATTTGGAAATCTTTAAGTGACGAGAATTTTACGATTTATCAACGTTATTTTTTCAATATTTTGAATTTTATGTATTTTGTTAATCTATTATTCTATAATATTTAGTATTATTTAAATACTATTTATGCATAAATACTTAGTATTTTAAGACTCTTTATTTACGGAATTTGGAAATCTTTAAGGAACGAGAATTTTACGATTTATCAACGTTATTTTTCAATATTTTCAATTTTTAATTTTATGTATTTTGTTAATCTATTATTCTATAATATTTAGTATTATTTAAATACTATTTATGCATAAATACTTAGTATTTTAAGACTCTTTATTTACGGAATTTGGAAATCTTTAAGTGACGAGAATTTTACGATTTATCAACGTTATTTTTTCAATATTTTGAATTTTATGTATTTTGTTAATCTATTATTCTATAATATTTAGTATTATTTAAATAATATTTATGCATAAATACTTAGTATTTTAAGACTATTTATTTACGGGATTTGGAAATTAATGAGGCAACAATGCAGCGGGTCAAAAACTGATAGAAAATAAATTATATAGGATTTAATCTCATTAAATATATAAATAGAATATGTATTAAGAATAGAGTTATTCGAATATTGATGAGCAGTTTACGGACTTTCAATTTATTTGTTCTTAATTCCATTTGTTATTTATTGTTGAAATTTTTTGAGCATCTGAATGAAAGAAGTATAGTATTTATCAGGGCTTAAAACCGATTAGATATCGGTTAAATACGTGTAAATTAAAAAACAAATATTAAAAAATTTCAAAAACTAAGACCATTTTATTGAGAACAATACACAAATTGGAAAATAAAAAAACATTTTCTATTTGAAAACCAGGATTAGACCTTAATAACATATTTAATGTTATGCTAGAACGAACCGAACTTAACCGTTATGCATGAATCGGTTACTAAACGGTTATTTTGATTTAAAAAATTTCGGTATTTGGATTTCGGTATAATAAAAAAATGCTGTTTCGGTTACGGTTTCAGTTACGGTTACCAATTGCAATCGGTTAATACCGGTTAATGGTTATTTGACTGATTCTTAAGTAGAAATCGTACTACAAATTTTGATATACTTTTCGATAAAACTTAATATACAGGCGTGCCACAGAAATCGCAAGCGAATTAGAGTTCTGCAAAAAGCATTTCCGCAGGGAAATTTCCGAAGTGCCACAGAACCTCGAGAGATTTCATTTTTTTTTGGCATTTTCACCAACCTTTTCGAAGTAGGCTGCTTAGGGTTGCCACCTTCTCAGACTGAATTACCCAAGGGTTTGTTTAGCAACATTTTTAGGGTTTTCATTGCAGAACAACAAGTTTTTCTTTTTTTTCTTATTTAATTTATATAATGTAATTCATTTATATAATAATTGACTTTGTTTAGCAAAAAAAAATTTAAAAGCATTTGGCGCGACAAAATAAAAGCTACTCGACAACTCTAGCGACTGTCTGCCATTGGTCTGGTAACACTTCGTGACAAATGTTTTCACAAATTGCACAATAAGTTAAAGGTTTTTTTCGGTAAAACTAGATTTGCCTCAAAAGAGCTATTTTTTGAATGCTTAATTTAAAGAAAACTAAAGTGGTTTCATATATATATTTAAAATACCTTACTTCGAATTCTGACTAGAAAATGTGGCATCGCTGACCCTGACTTTGAAAATCTAAATCGAACTAGGTGGCAGCATCGGACGCCAGCGAATTAAGCGCTAGTTTATTCCGCGTAAAATTATTCTGCGAATTGAGCTGTGGCACAGCGAAATGAAATCGAGGTGAAATTCAAGCGAAAGCGATTTCTGTGGCACCCCTGATAATTGCCTTAGTTTCAAATTTTAAAGATTTTTAAGTTGTTTGTGTCTTTAGAAATATCAAATCGATATATTAGCTATAGGAACTATCGGTTCTATATCTAAATTTGCTAATCAAACTCGACATTTCCTCAATTTGAATCGACTTCAGTTTCCCAATTTTCGCACTTTCCAATCGCGTTTCGTCATTTCCCAGAATTACTTTGATTTCTGTAACAATCTTAGCTCGGAAAAAACTTTGTGTTCTCTGACCTTTGTGGGGGTTAACTCAATTGAGTGAGAAAGACGTGAACAGAGAGAGAGAGAGAGAGGGAGAGGGAGAGCGGGAGAGTGAGACAGGAGGAAGAATGAAAGTGTGAGAAATTTATTGTCAGCGAAATATTTTTACTTGCCAATTACTTTGTCCTATTTCAGTTGTTTGTCCTGCAAAGTGTGAAAGGGCCAGAGACGGGGGAGGGGGACAAGTGCAGCCTTGAGACAACTATATATATATATATGTGTGTGTGTGTGTGTGTGTGTGCGTCAAGTTGTTTTTGCTCTCAATTCTCTTCTTTTCTCTGCTTCTCTCGACTTGGCAGCTTTCGCTTTTCCACCACAAACGACTGTAAAAATATTATTTTGGCCAAATCCCCCACCTACCCCTACCCCTACCCCTCCCCCTTCTAACTGTGCGTCCTTATCAGCATGCCAAAAAGTGTTGGCATCCTTGCTTCAGTTCATTAACATTGTCATTGCTCTCTATCTCTCTCGCTCTCTCTCTCTCTCTCTCTCTCGTTCGTTTTCTTTTTGTGACATTTACTTGCATTGCATTCAAGACAACAATTCCCCTCCCCCCCTCGCCCCCCTTCCACTCGAAGTTCCCCCCTCCACATTTATCCCATCACTTTGCCAACTCTACACGCATCTAATTAAAAGAAATGCATAAATGTTGCTCTGCAACATGTTGCTAAAGGAGCGCGCGCTCTCTTTCTAACGCCCTTACACGCTTGCACTCTTAAAGCTCTCGCTCTCTCTGTCTCTCTCTCTCTCTCAACTGCAGTTGAGCTCATGCATTGAGTGAGAACGCAGCGAGTGAGAGCGAGAGCGAGTGCGAGTGCGAGAGCGCCAAAACGGTAAAATGTTAAGAGAGCCAACGCAGCGACGCCGACTGCGCTGCGGGCAGCGTGCACGCTGAGAAAACGCAACGAACAAAACGAGCAAAACAAAAAATGCAAAACACAAAAAACATTTTTTTTTTTCGTTCTTCTGCTGCTGCTGCTTCTTCTTCTTCTTCGTTTACTGCTCCTGCTGCTTCTTCTTCTTGTTGTTTTTCGTCTCTTTAGGCAAAAACGAAGGGCAGGGAATAATTCTTTATTTTCTTCTTTACATTATTTGAGTGTGTGTGGGTGGAGGGGGTGGTGCTGGAGTATACATGTGTGTGTGTGTGTGTGTGTGTGTGAAGTTGGCACGCAGCGCACAAAGCAGAAGAACAACAACAACAACGAACGAAAAACCAAATGAAATAAAACGTAACAGTAAAAAAAGTGTCCGTTAGTCATTAGGCGGCGTCGTCGTTGTTGTTGTTCTTGTTGCTGTTGCTGCTGTTGTTGTTGTTGTGGGGTCGTGAGTGCAACAGACTTGTCGTGCCAAGAAGCTGAAGGCAGCAAGGGCAAGAGGAGGGGCGGGGGCGGGGCTGGGGGTGGGGGGTACTTGGCTGAACAAAGGAAACCCTTGGCAACGCAGGCCAACAAAAAGGAGCGACAAAAAACGCAAACGAAGCAAAGGACGAAAGTTGACGTCGTCGTCGTCGTCGTCGTTGGACGTCGCTGCCGACGCCGACGTCGATGTGGCGTCGCGTCGCTTCGTCTGCGTTTCGTATGTCTGCGTGTGTGTGTGTCTGTGTGTGTGTGTGTGTGTGTGTGTGTGTGTTGGCGTCTGTCGGCCGCTGGGCCTTGCACATAGGCACAGAGTCCATTCAGCCGCACCCCCAACCCCTCTACACCCCCACCCCCCCCCCCCCACTGCTTGTGGATGTTGTTGCCTTTTTGGAGTCAATGTCTGAGTTTATTTGAGTGTTGCGTGCTGCGTCGCTGTCTGTGTGTGTGTGTGTGTGTGTGTGTGTGTGGCGACTGCGTGCTAACTGAAAGGGGTAAACGAAGGGGGAGGGGGTTGCTATTGAGGGGTTGGGGGCTGAGGGTTGCGCTGCCAGGCCGTGCGTTGGCCCAAAAGGGGTTGCTGACAAACAACATGACTCCGTTAGGTGACAGGGGGTGGGGTGGTTGGGGGGGTTGGGGGTTGTAATGTCTTGCATTTCGATTTTATTGAGCAAACAACGAATTTTCAAATAAAAACAAAACCAACGATGAAAATGCAAAACAAAAATATGTGGAAAAAAAACAACAACAACAATGAAACAGCAGCGAAAGAGAGAAAAACAAAAACAACAAATGCAAAAGGTGTTGTCGAAGGGGTGGAGAAGGGGAAGGGGAGGGAGAGGGAGAGAATCGTTGTGGTTGCGTCGACGGCGACGCAATAAAAAAATGTAAGACAGAGAGGGGGATATGGAATGGAAGCGAGAAGAAGGAGAGGGGGAGAGAGAGAGAGAGAGCGGGAGAGAAAAAAAAGAGGGGGTGTGGGAATGGGGTTTGAAGATTCATCAAGAGCACGATCTGTGACTGTCAAACTGTCCGTTGACCAAGTTGTTTTCATTCTATAACTAATTTATAATCTTGACTTTATCATTTTTGAATGTTAATAATTCTTAATCGACTATATTTGGTGGATATTAGATTAATTAATCAATAAGTCTTACCAATACTTACCAAACCGACCAGAAAACGACTGTAAATTGAGAGCTAGAAATTAAGCTTAATATGTAAAATATACACGATTTGTCTTTTTAACCATATTGCAATTACATTTCTTATACATATATTAAATTGATCACATACGTGCACTTTTAAATTACTGTTTCTTGACTGTCATGTTTGACTAAGTAGTCTAACCAACTAACTACTTATTAATTTCATTTTGGTCTGTGAAATTTTCTTCCAAATATGTATTCTAGTTATTTATTTAAGCAATACACGCTAAATTTAATTCAATTCTACATTGAAATAAATCCACTTTTTCTATATTTTTGGCCATTTTCTTAAAAATGTATTTCCTAAATAGACCGTTTGTATTCTATCAATTACACTTAGTGATATAGTAAGTACATAGAAATATATTGAATGTTTAATTTAAAACAAGTTTTTCAATCTGTTTTTGACATATCGAACAAAACAAAATTTGATGAACAAATTCTTGGAACAAACAATGTGGAAATCTTTTCACGTTCGCAATGTTGAGTTACAAATTTTTAATAAAACTCGTAAAATAATAAATAATAATCAAAATTATTTCTAAAATGGAAAACAACAATATTTTATTATGGTTTAAGAGTATTTTCTTCCAAATTACTCGCCACATTTGTCAAGATGACGTCAAACATATCTTCCATTTTTCGTCGCGTTCGCGATGCATTGTTTTCTATAAATAATTCGAAAACGACAAGTCTTCAAAGCTTGTATTTTATAATAAAAATAGTGTTGATAAAATGCATTAAGTACGTGGGAAAACATTTTTGAAAATATCATTTTTTGTCAATTTTTTTTATTTAAAGACGTACAAATGTCGCGTTCTTGATCCTGGAAATACCCATATGCATTTTTTTTAATTTGAATGTATGTGCTTTAAGCCTGACAATAAATAAACTGATATAAAATAAATTTAAGAAATATATGTTTTATAATTAAGACAAATTTAACAATCAACATTTTTTCTTTTATTTTAAGAACCTTGGTTGTCGACTCATATTTTCGACAATTTATCGTTAAACTTATATTTTTCTGATAAAATTGATAAAGAATCTCGGTCTAAAAATTGAGTCGAGAATCATAATTTCATTTGTTTTTTTTTACCAGTGCTGAACTTAAAATTATATATTTTTCACTAACTAATTTATTTATTTATTTACCATATCAAATACATAATTTATGATTTCATTTGAATAAATTTTTTAACATATTGATAAAATTGTTAATTAGTTTCTCAATACAACAATTAAATTTTATATTTAGATTTTATAAACAGTTTTGCAATCGTCATTGTTTCGTATTTTGTTGAATTGTGAAATTTGGTAGTGAACGCACAGTTTGAGCAGCACTGTTGATTAAAATACAACTGTTGCCGTGATCAATGTTGTCTCAGTGACCGCAAAACTGTTCTCATAAGTATGTGTGTTGTCATGTTAGCTATTAAATAGCTAACCTCTTTGTAAAAGTCAGAAGAAATGCTTTTAGCTCTTTTTAAAATAAGACTAATTAATTTTCTAAATAATTATATTTATTCTTTAAAGAAAATATAAAAGATATAAGTGAATTATAAGAGTTTTTTAATTTTTTTGAATAATTTCTAAAAAATGTATCAATCGATTTTAAAAAGTACTACAATGTTTTAAAACCAATAAATAGATTTATTAGTCGTATCAAGATTTTAATTTTCAATAAGTCGTTATTTTTTAAGAAATAGATTACTTATATAAAGTAGAGCTCATATAACTCAAGCTTTTAAGCTCAAATTTTCTCAAACTCGAACTAAATCGACTTAAACTTAGAAAATCGAAGTTCCATAAGTCGAAGTCTTCATAATTCGACCTTTTTCTTTGGATAATGGGGATTCGAGCTAGCGAAGTTTGACTGTAGTTTCAAAACAAATTTTTTTTCCCGTGTGGTGCTTTTAATACTTTTTTAACTTTAAAAAATCTGAGAAAATTCCAAAAAAAATAATGACCCAACATTTTTCCTGCTCATTGTATTCACGTAATTGCATTTTCCATTTATAAGATGTTTTATAAGATTTTTTTTAAAGTTTTTTTAAGCTACAGTTTGACAAGAATAGTTTACACACTTAAAAAAATTTTAACCTTGCATTGAAAATTTTGAATTTCTGCAAAAGTCTACTTTTTCAACTTTTTTCATCGGTCTCAAACCAAAAATATTTTGATGCAAAAAAAATTCTTCAAACAATTGAAAGTGACTGGAAAAAAAAGTTTTCAAAAATCTCTTCGCTAGTGTATTTTATGATTTTTTGAAATCTACCAAAAATCCACTTTTTGTATGAAAAGGAGGAAAAAGGGGTTAAAACAGTAGTTTTTAGCAATTTTCATTTACATATTTTCGAGTGTGTGAGGAGTTTATTGACAAACTGTATCTTTTTATTTTAATGAATTTAGCGATTTTGGCGCTTTAGATTGTGGCAACACTGGCGCCAGTGCCTGTCGAATGTTGCTCGCAAAGTGCACGCTTTGTATGCGCGCAGCGCTTGTCAAACTTTCGCCACGATCGCAGCAACAACATCAACAACAACAACGAGGAGGAGGAGGAGGAGGAGGAGGAGAAGACAGGTGATTAATTATGTCGTTTGGCTGCCCAACAACTCAGCAGCACAATCCCCCCCCTCCAACCAGCGCCCACTGCCCCGCCCACCTAAAAGCGCGACGGGCGCATTGCAAAAATGTTGTGCGAATTTTGTCGGTTAAGTTGTTGTTGTTGTTGTTGTAGTTGTTGTTGTTGCGCTCATTTCTAGACTCATCGGGGGCCCCTAGCGAGATATCTGCGCGAATCGCTTTTTTCTCATTTAATTTATATTTTTTTTGTATTCTTCTTTTTTTTTTTGCGAGCCGAAAAAGTTAACTTTTTGTGCGAGTGTGTAAGTATGTATGTGTGTGTGTGTAAGTATGTGCTTTGTGTTTTCTAATTTTTTGCGCTTTTTTTGCACACTTTTTCTATGCCATGTGCTTGTGTTTTCGCCTCTCTCTATGTGTGCGTGCGTTTGTTGTTGCTATTTTATTTGCTAATTTTTTCGCACGCTCAAGCAGCGACAACTACAACGGCAGCAACAGCGACGTCGGCGTCGACGCTCGCCGCTGGGATCTCTTTGGCACATACACACACACACAGACGCAAGCTAGGCAAAGACGGCGAGAGCGAAACGAAGCGAAGCAGGTGTGCGTGCGTGTGTGTGTGCTAGCTAGCCGAAGCGACAGAAATTCGCAACAAAAGAGAATTCGCAAAATGGCAAAAGAATGCCTTGTTCTCTCTCGCTCTCTCTTTCACTCTGACGCTCTCAGCATACGTGTGCGTACATTTTGCATGGGCTTTGTGTGTTTGTGCGCTGTTTGCTCGCAACATGTTGCTAAAGAGCAACAAAAGGCAGCTTTGCAACATTTTGATGTTGCTGCTGCTGCTGCTGCTGCTGTTGCTGTTGCTGCCTTGGCGACGACAACTGGAGGATCTCGCTCTCACGCTCCCGCGCTCACTCACTCTCTTTCTTCGATGCAACTTTTTTGCAACTCGAACGAGCAACGTTTTCACTCTGCCGATACGTAAGTGTTGGTGAGTGTGTGAGTGAATGTGAGTGTCTGTGTGTTTGGAGCTCTGACTTTTGCAGTTTGCAAAAAAATAAGTTTGCTCGTATCTGCGCGTGTGTGTGTGTGTGTGTGTCGTCTATCTCTGTGTGCGTGTGTGTGTGTGTGTGTTTTTGTGTGTTTAATTTGGTTTGCTTTGGTTTGGAGCGCAGTGGACGAAACGCTCAGTGTAGAACGCCAACGTTGCCGACTGCGAGACGCTGACGCTGCCGTTGACGCTGACGTCGCCTCAGCTCAGAGTTGTTCAGTTTGTTCATTCGGTTGTTTCGTTTGCTCCTCGTCGCTTGTGTGTGAGTGAAGCGCTAAGAAAATCCGCTGGCAACAATAACAAAAACATTTTCGAAAAATTATTTCTCGCTCGGTGTAAAAAAAAAATAAAAAAAAAATTATTAGTGCAAGCCCCAAAAAATATAAAAGAAAAACAATACAAAAAAAAAAAAAGATTTTTATTTTGGGCAACTTTCTTTGTGAGATCGTTGTGCGTGCTGGAAGAGAGCGAAGCGGGGATGGAGGAGAGGGTGAAGAGGGAGCTTTTCATGATTAGTGGGTGGTGCTCCCCTCTCTCCCTCCCTCTCCCACTCTCTCCCGCTCTCTCGCTTTGCCTCGTCTTCTTCTGGATTCTACGCTCAGTTTTTGTTTCTGATAATGCAATTTCACTTTTTGCCTAGAACTGTAATTTTTGGCGGCTTTCTTCGCCCGTCCCCCATCCCCCTTCTTCGCGTCTTCGGTTCACAAAACGCCCTCTACAATTCAGTGCGTCACTTTCATCTCTCTCCCACTCGCTCTCTTTTCCTCACTCTTTTTTGGAATATCAATTTTTTGCGTATTGTTTGTTGCTTTTGCTCCTCTTTCTCTTCTTCAGCTTCAGCTTCTGCCCCCTCCCCCCTCTGCACACAACGAAATTTAGGAAGTTGCTTTCGATTTCATAATACTTATCATGTTGAGAATCTTCTGGAAATAACTCAAGTGATCAAAATCTGCAACAATCTTGAGTTTTTAATTTGTAGAGAATTTGCTCTATAAGTAACACAAATCATACTAGAATTAACCTTTAAATAAATACAACAAATAATTTTTTGATATGTATAATATACATATTTTTTTTTAATATTAATTAAAATTTCTAAATTTTTCTTCTCAGTTTATTTAAATTTGCAATTTTTTGAAATATGTAATTTTTTTTTTTTTTACTTTTAATTTGTTGTATTTATTAATTAATAATTATTTTGAGTTGCGCCTTGCGTTTCATTTGACGTTGATTGGCTCGCACTCACACACACACACACACACACACACACAGACGCATGCATTGAGAGCGTTTGAGCGTCGCAGTCGCAGTCGCTGCCGCTGCCTGTCTATATATATGTATGTATGTATCAGTATATATACATATATATTTGTGTGTGTGTCGCGTGTGTCACGCTCTTGGGGCTACTGCGCTTGTGTTTGTGTGGGTGGCCACATTTGGGGGCTGCTGCCAGTGCTGCCTGCAGCGACGTCAGCGACGCTTTGGCTCTGCGTTGCAGCGGTGCGTCGCTGTCGACGTCGCTTTGAGCTGCGCTCAAGTTTTGAGCGCGTTTAGAATCGTTGCTGTTGCTCGTATTTCTTCCTCTTCTGCTTCTTCTTTTCTTTCTTCTTTTTTTTTTGCATTCTGCGCGTTGCTGCGTCTCTCCATGTGTGTGTGAGTGTGTGTGTCTGTGTGTGAGCCTGTCGCGCTGCCGCCGTTGACGTCGCAGCCTGCCGCGTGGTCCGGCGACGTTCAACGTAACGTATCGAAAACGTATTGAATCATAACAGATCCGCACGTTGTCGCGCACGTACGCAGCTCGCGGAAGAAGCAACAACAACTTCAGCCAACAACAACTTCAACAACCAAACAACCGACAACAAAACAAAATCACAAAATTCACACACAAAATCAACACAACATACAAAATTTTTTATTAAATATTTCAAGTTGTTGCCGCCGCTCAGCAAATTACAAAAAACAAGTAATATTTTTATAATTATAAAAACTTCAAATTTCTCAAAACAAAAACAAATTAGAAAATTCAAAAATTCGCGTCGCGCGCGTCGTTCAAAAAAAAAAAATCAGAAAATTCGCATGAAAAACTAAAACAGAATTTCCCATTCAAATATTTTTTTTTGCTGTGTTTTTTCAACTGAATTTTTTTTCCTGGTGCGTTGTGAAAATATTTGAAAATATAAATATTGTCAATAATATGGAAAAAATTATATTTTCAAGTGAAATTTGCTAATAAATAATTAATACAAATAATGCAAATCATCAAAATTAAGCAAAGAAAGTGGAAAAGTGAAAAACGTTTTGCAATTTTGTTGCCAGTTTTTTTTTACAAATATTTTTTTTTTTAAGAAAAGTGTTTAATTTTTTAGCAGTTGTGAGGAGATCAAGTGAGAGACAGAGACAGGACGATAAAGCACTAACGAAGGAGAAAGAGAGAAGAAGCTCAAATTGCCGTCGGCGTTTTTTTTTTTTTTTAAATTTTTGAAATTTTTTGCCAAAAGCTTTTGAAGTTAGTTTTTGAAGGAGAATAAATTTTGATGAATCTCAAAATTTAGTGACAAAAAACGAAAATTGATCCTATTTTTTTCTAGTAAAATAAAAATTAAAAAAAATTGTATATTTCTCTGCGATTTTGTGCCTTAAAATATAAGCAAATTCTTTATTTATTTAAAAAAATATAATTTATCGAAATTTTAGAGCGCAAATTTCCAAGTAATTTTTATAAATATTATTTGAGTTTTTTCAAGTTGATTTTCTATTTATTTTGATTTCTAGAGTTTGCTTAGAATTCGAGTTAGACTTAACCGAAATTCAATTTCAAACTGTTTCACAGCTGTGACTAGACGTTACACACACACACATGGGCATACGCACACACATGTGCATAGAGTAGTTGGCTGTATTACGCATACGCCGCGCTGACCGCAGCGACATGTGCTGCCTGACGCTTGTCTGCCGCTCACATTGAGTTCGTTTGTTGCAGCTGATTTGCGTGCGACGCTCACTCGCATTGAATTGAGTGAAAAAGCCAGTGAGAGAGAGAGCGAGCGAGTGAGCAGCGTGAGTGCGCGCTGCAAACTGCAGCTGCTGCTGCTGCTGCTGCTGCGTTTTTGCTCTTGACGAAGCGCGTGCGGCGCTCTTAAGTCACACACAGACACACACAGACACACACGCACACAGAGCTTGCAAGGCGACGACGTCGTCGTGCTGCGTCCGAAGCGCACTCGCATTCGCCTCGTCGCTGACGTTGACTGCGACGTCGCTGCCGCTGCCGCTGCCGCTGCTGTCGTCGCCGTTACGTTTTGCACGTTCTTTGGGCTTTGGACTTTCGCAGAGATTTCACACGCGATGCGATTGCAGTTCTTGCAGACACTTTCATACGTTCGTTCGTTCGTTTGACTTGCAGCGCGGCGGCAGCACCGCAACACGGCAACACGGCAGCACTCGCAACAACGCAACAACAAACGACAACAATTGCAACAACTACAACTGTTTGTCCATATAAATATAAATTCATTTTTTTTAATTTGTTATATAAATAAATTCCTTTTTTTTTGTAATTGTTCAAAATGAATCAAAATTTGTTTGTTTGTCGCTTTGTTGTTGCGCGCGCAATTTGCCCGTGTTTGTGTGTGTTTGCGGCGTGTCCTTAACCAAAGTCCAGCTTGCAACATTGCAACATTTTTTTTTTTATTTATTTCTTTAATTTTTTTTTACTTGTGTGTGTGTGTGTTTTTTTTCGGTGTTGTCGCGTGTTTTTTTTTAGCGTCGGCAATCGAGCAACAATTACAACAACAACAACGATGGCAACAACATTCGCTGTTAAATTCTTCCACTTGAAATTCTCTCTCCTTTTGCAGGCATAAACTCAAAACACAACAACAACAACAACAGCAACAACAAAATGTTTTATAACAAAATTCATAACAAACACAAGCGTTTTTAAACCAACAACAAATAAAATCAAGAAAATTTCAACAACAAAAATCTGCAAACAACAACAAATCAACAACAACCACAACAACAACAACTCTGCAATGCAACTTCAGCAACATCAACATCAGCAACATCAACAACAACTACAACAGCCACAACAACAACAACAACAACAGCAACTAACAAATGCGATTCTTCATGTGTGTGTGTAAAAAGCCAAGCAACACCAACACCAACAACAACAATTGCAACAGCTGCAACTGCAACAACTGCAACAATATTTGCAACAATTTTCATGTCTAGTTTTGGTTTCTATTTTTTTTTTTCGAAAATATTCAATAAACAACAACAAATTGCGACTGCTGCATTTGATTAGCATACATGCCACGCCTACCGCCCACGAGCAGCAGCAGCAGCAGCAGCAGCAGCAACAACAACAACAACAACTTGAACTTTGAACTTTCAATTTGAACTGTGAGCCAAAAAAATGCTATAAAATATTGAAAATTAAGAGAAAATCGTTTTTCAAATTTCATTTTCAATTTTTGTTCAACAACAACCGCAACTTTTTGGCAACATTTTTTTAACAAAAATACGAAAATAAAATATCTCGAGAACTTAAAAAAAAAAAAAAAACAAAAATAAGAGAAACAAACAAAAATTTATTTTGGTTGTGCAAGCAAAAAATTTAACTTTTCGAACTGATTTAACGAACAACAAATTAAAAAGAATTTAATGAAAATATTCAAAATTCACACAAATGCAAAAAGAGGCAACATCAAGTGACACAACAACAACAACAACAACAACAGCAACAACAACAGCAGCAACAACAGCAGCAACAACAACAAAGTATTAAACTGCGGTGTTTGGCGTTTATGGTAATTATAAATATTTACCAAGTATATAAAAATAAACATTTAAATTATAAAAAAAGGCGAGATAAAAAAGACAAATAGTTTTTAATTTTTCTTTGTCAAAACCATAATTTTACATAAACATGTTAGTTCGTTATTGAATATGTACAAGAATTTGAACAAGTATTTGAATATTTGAAACCAAAAGAAAATCAGGTTAAGAATAATTATTCAAATTTTGAAAGATTACAAATTCAAGAGTAGGAATTAAAATTAAATAAGACGCGACTTTATTTGTTTATAAAGAGGTTTAAAAGAATTGATGGACAGAATACTCTTAAAATCCAATATGCTGAAGAGAAATATATAAATATATAAAATATAAATATATATTTTTTTGAGATAAATTGTTTAGTTGTACATATTTCAAGTAAATGAGAATAGCTTCAAATAAGCTAAACTGAATATATCAGGCGTGCCACAGAAATCGCAAGCGAATTAGAATTCCGCAAAAAGCATTTCCGCACGGAAATTTCCGAGGTGCCACAGAACCTCGAGAGATTTAATTTTTTTTTTGGCATTTTCACCAACCTTCTCAGATTGAATTACTTAAGGGTTTGTTTAGCAACTTTTTTAAGCTTTTCATTGCAGAACAATAAGTTTTTTTATTTTTTTCTTATTTAATTTATATAGTTTAATTCATTTATGTTATATAATAATTGACTTTGTTTAGCTACAAAAAATGTAAAAACAATTGGCGCGACAAAATAAAAGTTACTCGCCAACTCTAGCGACTGTCTGCCATTAGTCTGGCAACTCTTCGTTTCAAATGTTATCACAAATTGCACAATTAGTAAAATAAATAAATAGCTCAAGAGAGCTATTTTTTTAATGCTTAATTTAAAGAAAACTGAAGTGGATCCATATATATATTTTAAATACCTTACTTCGAGTTCTGACTAAGAAATGTGGCATTGCTGCCCCTGACTTCGAATATCTAAATCGAACTAGGTGGCAGCATCGGACGCCTCGGATTTAGCGCTGGTTTATTCCGCGTAAAATTATTCTGCGAATTGACCTGTGGCACAGCGAAATGAAATTGAAGTGAAATTCAAGCGAAAGCGATTTCTGTGGCATCCCTGATAAAATTGTCAGAAAAATGGATCAGATTTAAACCAAATGAAAGAAAATATCTTTAGGATATCCATGTCAGAAATAACATAATATTACATGAATTTAATATAAACTATTTCAATTTGCTTCATGCAGTTAATATATATCTTCTTCTGGACTCTCTTCATCTATATTCACATTTTAATCAGTTAGACTCGGAAATATCTAAAAGTTCTACCTCAATTATAAATTTTGGCCCTTTTGCAAACGCAGCGAAAAATGTGTTTAAAGTTTTGCAATAATTTGCATTGACTTTCCGCAATATTGGCGCATGGCTGAAGCCAAATATCATCATTTACAAGAAGCGGATGTGCGCTAAAAATTTGCTGAATGTTATCAACTGTGTAAATGGAAATACAAATTGGTAGACAGAGAAGTGAAAGGGGAAAGGGTAAAGCCAAAGAAAGCCAAAACATGTCAAAATTGTGGGCCAAAAAAAAGTGCCGATTACTGAAAATTAAAAAAAAAAAAAAGAAGAGTTTTACTTTATAAAAAAAAACAAAAAACCAACGATATAGTCAAATAAAAGATTGCTCCGAATTAGGAACTACGAACTGATTAATTCGTTTTCCGGCCTTTTAAATGAAGAGCTGGCAAAAAATGCGGAGAATAAAAGAATATAGTTTAATAATAAAAAATGCAGGCGCCAGTTGGGAAAAGTTTTCAATGCGACATCAATCTCGAATTTTCCACATTTCTTTTAGAAAATTAATAGAACTAATTATATTTGAAAATATTATTTATTTAATTTAAAGACGAACTATTCTCTGCTTTGCTTTACTTTTCAAAAAGTTCCTAGAAAAATCTACATTTCTTATCAACGTTTTTTGTCAATAATAATCTTTTAATAATAAACATAATAAATAGGGGCAAATTCTTTGCTATATTAAATTTGTTTTATTGCCAAACGTTTCTATAGTTTTATCTAATATTTTAAGATTTTAAAAGTGACTAATTTTTCACTTAAAGTAGTTAAACTAACTCTCTATTAACTCTCAAATAAAGTCCACACTCTTCAAATCTGTTCAGTTTCAGTTCGCTCCAAATATGCAACAAAGTAGCATTTTTAGTTTATATTTGCTTTTGAGCTGAAAGATGTGCTGATTATCGACCGCCCGCGGTTCAGACTGAAGCTAATGATTCTCAGAGCTAACGTGGCTTTAAAAAAGCGCACAAGACTTTTCACACCAAGCAAACAAACAAAGAAGCCAAGCCAAAAAAAAGGTTGCAAATGCTGCTTGCAATTTTGTTGCAAGTTTATTGAAAAATCGCATTACAATTATAAATATTTATGAAACGCCTACTCACGCAGTCCAGTCTCTGTCTCTGTCTCAGTTTCAGTCGCAGTTGAAGTCGGAGTCGGAGTCTCTGAACTGGATATTTTAATTGTGTGTGTGTCAGGGTATATTAGGGGTCTGTCTGTCTCTCAGTCTGTCTGTCTGTCTTCAGGGCCCCAAAAGCATGGTGCGTGTTGGCGCATGCGCGACGTTGCCACCAGGTTTTTAATTTCTCCCTATTTTTTTGTTATTTTTTTGAGTGCAAAATAGACAAAACTTCATTGAATATTCGCATAATTGCGTTGTACCTTCTTTTTTTTTCTCCTAATTTCCTTTTGCTTTGTGTTTTTTCCGCATGTTCAACTAATGAGCAAATGCAGTTCGACTGTTTTATTAGTGTTTGTTGTTGTTGTTGCCAGTTTGAAATTATAAGCATTTTACAGTTCGGGGCACTTTAATAACTCGTCGTACTTCATAAATGTCTTTAGGCCTCTAAGTTATAGCTATGATTTTGAATTTGTTTTCATTGCAACATAATTGCAGTTTTTGTGTGTCTATCTGTTTACGAGTACAATTTTACAACAAAGTTGTAAAAGAAAAGAATTAACATGCAATTCCAGCAATCGAACACACGCATTAATGAGCCAGCTCTGCGAGGGGGCAACTAATCAGAGGCCGTTTAATTGTTTTTGGGGATGAAATGGTGCCAGTGAAACGTTTATGAAGGCAGCGTAATGACCAATATGAAGAAATCATGAGTGTAAAGCAGAAGCTGCCAGTGTAACGTTTGCGAATAAATCGAAATGAGAATATAAGAGTGGAACCGTATAATACTCAATGAAATGAGGTTTTTGTAAGAGAACAAAACACAAGAGCGCAAAACTTGTGTTGCCAGTCAAACGTTTACGAATTGGACTTAAATAACGAAATATACTTATATTTTAAGAGATTAAGAGAAAAGAAGTGAATAAAGGGGAGATAGAGAGAAATAATATGAATACTCTTTTATTTATGCTGTGCTAACTGTTTTTGCTGCCTGTGCAACGTTAACGAATGAGCCACAAAGAAGAAATGAAAAAACCTTTTAACAGTTGTAGCTGCCTGTGAAAGGCTTACGAATGAAACACGAAAACGGAATGAAAACAACGCTCGTCTTCTGGAGAGAGAGAGAGAGAGAGAGAGAGAGGTCAGCTATATGAGATTTCCAATCCCGCCAAAATTAACAGACTATCCAAAGCAACGTTAACGAACTCAACGTCAAATAGAAAAACCTAACTTTATAGACGCTCTCGTGAGATTTCTCGAATGACAAATCTAATCAAAACTTTGACAGTCATAAAGGCTAAGAGTTTTGGAATTGATATGAATAAATATACATATGTATAAATTAAGTACAATATTGAAGCATAGATACAAACATATATCTATATCAGGGATTAAAACCGGAACAAATATCGGTTTCAGTTACGGTTTCGGTTATGTTCGGATTTAGGTTTTCGGTTATCGGTTACGCAAAATCTTTGAATAAAGGTTTCGTAACGGTGAACCGGTTTTCGTATGTTTCGGTTTTGAAATACCGGTATGGTTTCGGTTCCCAAAAAAAAATTTTTTTTTATAAATATAATTATATTTATAATAATAATTAAATAGGAAAAAATAGAAAAGAAAATCAAAAATAAAATACAAAACTAATAACAAAATATCAGAGATCGCAAACAAGACTTATGAGTCGGAAACAATCTAAACAGTTCAAAATTTTTCGTTGGAAATTATTTTTAACTTGTTTTTTTAAATTTGTATAATAAAAAATGAAAATAAAACATGATTTTAAAAATTGTATTTAAAAGTTCACCATAACTCTTATTTGCAATTTTTAAATAACAATCAGAAATACAATTTTTTTTAAATTTTTAAATTACATATATTATTTATTAAAAGTCGAAACTAACCCTTATAAATGAAACGGTTACTAAACGGTTATTTCGGTTTACAGAGTTTCGGTTTTAAGGTTTCGGTCAAATAAAAATATTTTTTTTTCGGTTACGGTTTCAGTTACGGTTTTAAATTTCAATCGGTTTTTACCGGTTAAAGGTTACGGTTTCGGTTAGGGTTTTAATCCCTGATCTATATAGATAGATACATTTTGTTACACAGATAGAAAGAAAGGGAAGGATGAGAATCAAGAGGTCTGTGTACAAATCAATATAATCCAGACAGTTCAAATAAAACTACATTGAAATATTACGCATACGCCGCATGTTACTGCAGTTTTGGGCCGAGCATATAAAATATAAAATACGAAAACCCAAAAAAAAAAACAAAAAATTGAAAAAGAAAAACTTCAACTGCAGCGTCAAAATTAAACAATTTTTAGATTCAGTTTTTCGGTGATTTCCTTTTCTGTCTGGCATCAAAGCGACATGGTGTGCGTGTGAGTGTGTGTATGTGTGTGTGTGGTAACTCTCTATATAGAATTCGTGAATATGTCTATATTTGCATTTGACAAAATAAGTGCAAGTCGTCCTGTATCCATTGGATCAACAACAAGAACAACAGCAACAACAGTTTTGGGGCCATGTCAGGTCAGGCATCAGGAACCTGGCAACAGAACCAGAACCTGACGTTGCAACCTGCAGCCTGGGAACATCGACCAGGTGGCAACGTGGGCAAAAGGGTGGAGGCCACAACGTAATTTGGCGGCGTTTTTCGGTTCCTTTTTTATTCCATTTTCATTTTAAATTTGTAGCTTCTTTTTTATTTGCTTTTATTTTACGCTCTTCGCATTTTGAAACTCGCACTTCAATTAATCAGACGCTGCAGTCGCTGCTGGCGTCGCAGTCAGCCATGTTGCAAGTGTTGAGTTTGGGGTAAAAATTTGCCTGCTGCCTTTCTGGACTTTCCTTGCTTTTTGTGCCCTTCTTCTTTCCCTCTAGCTCGCTATCTCTGTGTGTGTGTTTTTTCATGCCAAGGGGTTCAACAAAAAAATAAAATGTGTATAATTTTTGGTATTTTGTTTTATTTCTATTCTATTTTATTTCATCTGTGTGCGTTTTCTGTTGTCGCTTTTGTTGTGCGTCTGCGATTTCATTTCTTTCTATTTACAAATTTTGTTTCCTCTTTTCTTTTTTTTTGGCAATTTGCTTGGCCAGTTTCCGCTTCCCATTTCTTTACCCTCTAGCTGTTTTTGCTGATGATGCTAACTGCAACTGTACGCATTTCTGTAGCACAGCTTATGGCGCCCAACGTGCGCTTTGTACACAGCTTTCAATGCAAACGTATACAAATTATTTTATTGTAGTTTTGAGCATTTCAACAAATGTAATTAAAGTTATTTCCATTTTCCTTTTGCCTTCGCAAGTCTTAGATGTTTCTTGAGCAGATTATTTAAAGTACATCTCACTTTCTTACCGCAAAATGATGAAAAAATCGAAAGAATATTTTCAATATTTCAGTTTAGATTTGTTAATTTAAAGCTATAAGTCATTCCTTTCAAATGATCTACTTCTCGACACTTAATAGCTTAAAGTTCTGTTTAAAACCAAGAAATAATTATATAAATTTTATTCTTTTGTATATTTTATTTTGTTTTAATTTTTAAACTATGTAAAAATGATAATAATACCATTGTGGCAAGTTGGGAATCTTGTAATAAATTGTAATAGGTTTAAAAAGTAATGAAAATTGGGAAAAATTGGTATTTATTTGCTTGTGTTGATGGATAAAGCTGAGGAAACTCTGATCAGGGTGACCATGTTGTCACATAATATTTGTGTCTAGCCGAGTAATCGTATTGATTCTGTTGACAAGAATATGTGAAGAAACTAATATTAAGGTGACCATATGAAGTATATGTGAAGAAACTTATATTAAGGTGACCATATTACGTGTATGTAACATTTCGCAATAAGAATCTCCGACTCGGTCTGTGTCTGTGTCTCAGTGTCAAACTCAGTCTAAATCTTCAACTTAGTCGTGGTTTAAGTCACAGTTTAAGTCGAAGCTTGCAACTAATCTCGTTGTGGATTTAAAAGAGTTGCAACGACTGTTGCATTCACAGTAAATAATTCAGGATTTGTGTAGCGCCCACGCCCCGTTGCAACATGATGATGATGATGAGGATGATGATGATGATGATGAGTATGATAATCATCATGAACATGAAGAAGAGGCAGCTCGACAAGTGTCAAGTTTATGAGAGAGTTGGAGTTGCAGTTGCAGTTGAATTCGCATTTGCAGTTGCAGATGGAGATGGAGACTTGGCTACCGGTTTTACGCACACGCACACACACACACACAAACACACACACACAACTAAACACAGAGGCCAGATCAATTATGATATAATTATCTGCACTATTGACAGCAGCCCACCGAGCATCGATTCCCAGTTGCAAGTTGCCAGCTTGCAACTTGTGTAGCTGTCATTTACCAGGGGGCAGGAGCAGGGAAAAGGGGTGGCAAAAGGGGTGTTGAGGGGGGAGAGTGTACAGCAAGTGAAATGCGCATGCTCACAAGTGTTGCTTGTCATTATGTTAATTGCATTTAAGCGCCAAGCGATGTCAGTGCCAAGTGGGGAAACCAGCGCTAAACCACAGGGAAAGATCACAGAAAGAGACAGAGAGAGAGAGAGAGAGAGGGCGGGGGAAGGGAATATAAAGACTGCCCAAACGAACAGAAGGAGAAACTCGAAGACGCTGCTTTTATTATATTAACTTGCTGCTGCATATAATTGATGATGATTAAATCAATGCTACCGCAATGCGCCTCACATGGAAGCTGACGAGAGTGAAGGGGGGGAGACAAGGAGAGAGTGAAGAGTGCTGGAGTGGTGGAAGGACGGACGGACGGACGGAAGGACAGACAGACAGATGAGTGTGCACATGTGGGTTTCCACCGAAAGGGGGCATTGTGAATGCTGTGTGTGAATGTGGATGATGTGATGTTGTGCTGTGCTGTGCTGTGTTGTGTAGGCATGAAGCAAATGGATTTGGAATTGAAGCGTGTGCTGCAACTTGCCCCCTTCCTCTTGCCCTTGCCCTTGCCCTTCTTTCCTCAGCCCCTGTTGCCTTCTCCCTTTGGATGCTGCACATATTTTTAGTCGTTTCTCTCGCGTTCTTCTGCCCCCCTTTTTGCCCTTTCCCCTTGCCCTGTTCCACTTTTCGCAGTTTCAGGTTTCGAGCCTGCTTCTTCTTTAGCTTGTGGCTGCCCTTTATTTGTGCGCATCTGCTGCCGGTTTAATCTCTGATTATGTAATCTTGAGGCATGCACCTTACTTACTTGGCCTTACCTTGCCACACCGCTCCATTGTTCGCGGTGGCAGCTTTATGATCTATTCGAAAGTGTGCAACAAATGTACAGAGAAAAAAGCAATTCTCTGCAAGTTTTTTTTTTTTCTTCTGAACTGCACCAAATTTAACGTAATTTTTTTATTTTAGCCTTTTAATGTCTTGATTGTCAATCAGTCAATCATTTGATTGTCAATCAGTCAATCATTCGACTGTCAATCAGTCAATCATTTAACCAATCCGTCTGCTAACACGCCAAGTTTTCTATATATAAATATTTTTTGTTCCTTCATACTTTATAAAACTGTAGGCATAAGGAAAGGCTGTTAGGGTGACCATACTAGTACTTAGAATGAATGAGTGCTCACAAGAGTTACCTTAGTGAATCTACTATATCCATGTACTTTAGATTTATGATGATTGAAGGAATAAGATGATTGTATTGCTGCTTCAGATACATTTAAATAGCCAAACTGCTTTTGGGATGACCATACTGGTGCTTTAGACATGTATATGTACATAATTTGCACTCAGGTTACCATATTGATTCTTGGAAAATGCACAGACAAGCGAGTTGTTCTAAGAGTGACCATAGAGATGTTTTATATATGAGTATGCAAAAGAACAACTTTATTGGTGACCATATTATTGCATAAGATGTGTAAATAACAGGATAAGTCTGTTAAATTGACCATGTAAGTTTTGTACAAATGAATTGAAAAGTTAAATAATTTTAAGGTTACCATATTAATTAAATATAGCTATACAATATGTTGATTCGAAGAGTTTCAACACTTTAAAAACTTTGATTGAATATGAATTAAATATATGGAAGATAAAAGCTAGAAGATTACCACACAACACTTATCGAAGCTTTGACAATTTATACAGTGCGTCAAGTAATTGCTTTGACAATGCTAAAAATGCAAGTATTTTATTGACAACTAAATGTTAAGTCAATATGCTTATGTTCTTCTTTTGTGCAAACAATTGCTTGACTAACTGTATATCTCATTGTGTTAATTTTATCTACGCTCGCGGTTTTTTTCTGTTTTTTTTTTTTGGCACTTTTTGTCGTGCAGGTGGCAAAATGGGAAATTTGTCGAAAATATAAATTGCAATTTCACTTTTAATTCCATTCGCTTATTTTCGCTTCGTTTTTTTCATTCATTTTGGGGTCGTTTTTGGAAGGCGATTGTCCTGCGTTCCATCATTATCATTTCATTGTCTAAAGGTGTGTGTTGTGTGTGTGTGTGTGTGTGTTTTTTTTGTCTGACTACGCTTTACGCTCTAAATACGCCAAAGATAATCAACGAAAACAAACAGCGGCTACGATGGCGACACAGGGTCAGGTGTATATAAAATGAATTTTGTTGCTTGCAACCCAAAAAGGAAGACAAAATGCAAAGGGGGAAAGAATATTTTGAACGAGAGAGAGAGAGAGAGTCTCTCGAAGCTATGGCTCGTTGCCTTTAGTTGCCTGGGGTTGCTGCTTAGGGTTTTAATATAGGGGTTTTAATGTGTAGGGTCCCCCAGTCCCCTTCTCCCCTGCCCTGTCTCTTGTCCCCTGCTTGTGTATGTTGCATTTATTGGAGGGTTGCGAGCACGCGGCGCGCCAGTTAAAAACGACATTGCAACGATCGTGTTTGTGTTGTATTGTGTTGTGTGTGTTGTGTGTGTGCAGCTCGTAATTTGGCCAAAATATGAAATAATATCAGCGTGCTATCTGACTGACTGACTGACTGAGGCAGACAGCCAGACAAGACAAGACAGACAGACAGTCAGACAGACAGAAAGATAGACTTATAGATAGTGAGAGCTAGACAGGCACAAGCACGCACACACACACACACGCATACACAGGAGGCACACGACGCTGGGCGTTGCAAGCATGTTGCAATACATGTGGCAAGCGTGGCAACAATAGTTGCAACAGCAGCAGCAACAGCGACAGGGCGACAATCATGGAGGATGAGTAGGAGGTGGAGCTGCGGTCAACGGAGCAGAAGGAGGAGAAATGGTTAAAGCCAAGAGGCTAATGGCAAACAATAATACAAAATGACAATGACAACGACAACAACAGTCAGAGTGACAAATATGTCAGCTACAACAATGACAGCAACAACAGCAACAACAACAGCAGCAACAACAACAAACAGTAGCAACAGTTGGCCAAAAAAGATCGTCAGGTGTTGCAGCCATAAATTGAGAAAACGTTGACTTTGTTGCCGTGTTGTCCCTATTTAGTTGCCTCGAACTGTTAAGGCCTTTAACTCTTAACTTTAAATAGGCAAATATTTGTATATTTTAAAAATTTGGCTTTAAATGATAAATGTATGTATGTAGTCCATTAATAATAAGATTATGTTTAAATATGTTACAATTTATACAGACATTCTCAACTTTAGTAAAAAAATCACTTTGAAGTATTTCTGATGAACAACAAATAAATAATTTGAATTTTAGTTGTTAATTTGAAATTTTAATTTTAATTTGTAATATAATTTTACAAATTATTTAAATATAATTTAAATTAATAAAATAATTAATTTCTTTCAGTTTTTATTTGAAATTTGAATTTAAGTTGTAAATTTGAAATTTAAATATTAATTTGTAACATTATTTATTAAATGTTTCATAGTTTTTATATTGACTGCTCTTAGTTGACGCTAAAAAAATAGCTCAAGTAAAAGAACTTTACTTAGAAGTTAAAACACATTAAATTATACTCGATACTTAAAACTATTTTCAAATAAAAGTCATATTAAAAACTTTTAAATTTACTTTGAATAAGGGCTGTCGCTAGATATTAGAGTTGCCACAATCAGCGAATATGCGTTTGCCATGCGAATCATTTTTGATTGCGAGTTCCCAAACGATGGTCGTGTTTATTAAAGCTCAGTTAACTCGGTGCATTCATCTAAGTCCGCAAAATCCCACAGATTTGTCTGCCAGGCATCCTTACACCCCCTTACAGGCCCTTTACACCCCCCACCCCTTTAGACCCCCTTCATCCCTCTCCATCGTGACACGCAGTGTGTGCAACTCGTTGCATTGCTTCAAAGCTCGCAGAATGCGAAACTCGGCAAATGAGGGTAAAAAAAAGCAAGAAATAAAATATAAAAAAATGTGAAAAAAATATACTGTTGCCCCCCTGCCCCCCCCTTTGATCCTACTCCGCTAATGCAAATACAACCCTGCGGCATTGGCAAAAGCTTATTGCCAAAAACAGTCGCAAAAGGAGCAAGAGAACGCACGAAAAGAGAGAGGGAGAGACAGAGGAAGACGGAGGAAGTGTGAGGGGCAAGGCGACGAATTATATTGCATAAAAATAAAATAAAATGAAGATGCCGCCAGCGTTGTTGTCGAAAAAATACACAACAACAATAGGCAATGAGAAGCAGGAGTAGGAGGAGGCGGAGGAGAAGGTGGAATAAAATGAGAAGCGAAAAAAAGCAGACAAAAAAAAAAAACAAAAGAAAGCGGCAAATGCAACGCTGATGAGTGGCTTTAAAATTCCACGCGGGAAACGCCGGCGCGCAGCATATTTTAACCACCAGCAGCAGCAGCGGCAGCAGCAGCAGCGGCGGCGGCAACAGCAGCAGCAGGCGATGCAGTGGCAAGCAGCAAGGGGGCAACGGGGACAAGGGGGCAAGCGGCGGCTAGCGACGTCACCATGAGAATATCAACACCATTCCGAACCGTTGAAACTTTTGTTTTGTCCCAATTTTTCGTGTGTGCAACTTCGTTTTATTTTTTTTTGTTTTCTGCTTCCTTTTTTATCGTTCTCTTCTCTTTTTTTTTTTGTTTTTTGGCAATGCGTTTGCCCCCTTCTTATTCTGCTTCTTCTGCAAGCTTCTCACGGGACCCTCGTCGCAAATTTTGCGGTAACTTGGTTAAGCTGGCACACACACAAACACACACACACATGTATGTAGAAAACTTTACATATATCTGTACAGAAATTCGTGTACTCCATGCATTTTTATTAGGTTTCCCCCTAAAAATGTACCAAAAAAAAAAAACTAAAAAAAACAGAACCGACTCATTTACCCTCCAACCCTAAATTTTTGCATAGTAGTAAAATTGTTCGGTCGGGGGGAGAGAGGTGGGGTGTGGGGGGTATTATTTTCGGTGCCTATCGCAACTTTTTGGCATTCTTGAGCTTTGGCAGCCAAGTGGAACCAACAAAACATGTGCAAAGCCATCACCACTGGACACAACAAAGCCAATTGCCTCCGAACCAGCACAACGAATTTCAAATGCCCTACAGCCAGAGCTTTGAATTGATCAGAGAAGGGAGAACATTGAAGAATCGCCAACGAGTTCTAAATAAAATGAGGCGAAAAGAAAGAGTTCAGATTTTACAATCTCACTTATCAGCACTGAATCAAAAGTACAACTCTCATTTTAGAACTCATTAAGTTACACATACTTATGCTTTAATGCTTTTAAGAAAATGTCATAATACTAACTCAATCGCTTACAAATATTTATCATATATTATTATTTATTCTCTCATTTTTTTCTACTCGTAATTTTGTAAAAATAAATTCATTGAATGGTCTTAATCCTATTTACGTTTGGCTTTAAATAGTAATAATTATGGTAGTTTTTGCGAATTTCGTTGATGACTCTCTTCATAATAAGTATCTTGACTGACCAAGCGATCCATCAAACCGCGTTGCAGTTTCATGCACCAGCCCACAATCCAATCCCGTCCTCTGACTCCCAACCGAAAAACTCCAGCCCAACTCAAAGCAAACACCAAAAAAAAATAAGGAGAAAAAGAAAAAAGGCGACGTACCCTGCGATTAAGTCTGGGCAAATTGTTGTGTGTGCATTTGTCAGGTGGGCGGGGAGCAGTGGGCAGTGGGCAAAGGGAAAGCAAAAGAAAAGAAAGGAAAGTTGCACTCGTAAAGTAAAACCCAATATAATATCATATATTGTATATATATATTTACATATATCGTATACATATAAAAATATACATACATTTATGTTTGTATCCCATACAAAAAGAACAGAGTCTGTCTGTCTGAATAAGACCCCTTTTTTTGATACCCTTTGCTCAGGGCATATCTAGTTTGTGATGAAAATTGTGTAGGAAGTTGAAGTTTGTTAAACAGGGAGAAGGAAACATTAAGTATATATATTCTTGATCAGCATCGAGTCGATATACCCTTGTTCGTCTGTCCGTATAAACGATCGGATCTAAGAGGTAATAAGAGCTATGACCATAAAGTTTGGACATTAAGACTCCTTATGATGTCAGCCAATATCAGTTTATGTTAAAAATTGACCACGCCCACTGTGGAGGGCGTAATTCATCAAAAACTGACATGACCTTTAATTATGGGTTATATGCCATAAATAGTGACGATATTGACAATTTTGTCAAAAACCTTTCAATACAATTCTATTTAATAGAATTAGTGGTCAATTAATTCATTTGACATTTACTCAGCCAGAATGTACAACGACTATCTATATCGAGTTTGCCAGCATCGTGGTTCAAATCTCCATCCGGTAGGAGCAGTGCTAGAGTTACGCGCCCGTGCGCGAGGGGTCGTTGGTTCAATTCCTGGTTTGGTCAACCAATTTTTTTCGTTGTTTTTATTTTTTTTTACTTTTAATGCATTTTTAAAATTTAATGATACCGTGCAAATTGGTTAAAATCACTCATTTATATCAAATATGTATGTGGCTGCCACACAAATGATAAGTTGATTATTCCGAATTAGTATGAGAATTGCATGGGCCCAGGGTATATTACTGTCGAGTGCACTCGACTGATCCGCTTGTTTTTTGTTTAAAAACAGCTTCTTTTTTTTTGAAAATAATTATATATATTCCTAAAGATAACTTGATTGAAGTCAGCAGTTGCTCGTTATACAGTATTCTACATATCTTGAACGAATTTCAGCTAAGTTGAAAATATATAGTTGACATGGTTGCTGATCAGTCAGTTTTGTGTGAATAATTTTTTAAATTTGCACAACATTAAAATTTGAATTGCAGCTAATACAAATCTGATCAAAATTATATATAACTAGCTGCTAAAAACAGAATCGAAAAGAGTATTAAAAATTTGTTGAGCCAAAAATGCGCGTAAGCTTTTTGTCTTTTATTTTTTGGTGCAAAATACATTCATACACCTCAGCTCAGTGTTGAATTTTGTTGAGTTCAGTTCAGTTCAGTTGGGCTCAGTGTGTGTGTGCGTGTGTGTGTGTGTGTGTGTGTGTGTGTGTGTGTGTGTAACGTGGCCGGTTTGTAACACATTCCGTGTACTGGAATATTGCAAAAATACAAAAAAATAAAACAAAAAGAAAAGGGGTTAAACACGAGGCAGCGGCCGCGACAGGATAACCGACAATGAGGCAAGGCTACCCCTTCTCCCCTTCGCCCTCTCCTTCCCCTCATTCCATTACACCTTCCCTCCTCTAACCCCAACATGTCTACACCCCTGTGCAACGGTTATATTGTATATCGCATGTATTTTTCGGTAATTTTTGGCAATTCTTCTTCGTTTCGTAGCGTTTCTTTTTATATTTTTTTTTATTTGCATTTATTTTTTTAGTTTTTTTTTTTTTTTGGCATTTTTCGGGGTTGGCGCGTCGTCCACTGCAATTGCATCCCGTGTGCGTTGTGAAGTGGAACGCGTGTTGTTGACGACCGAGCAACGAGGACGACCCCAAATGCCACTTGTGTCGCCGTCGTTGTCGCTGTCGATGATGTTGCCACCGGGGCAGCAGCGGTCGAGGCTGTCGGCCTCGGAAGCAGTTTTGCAACATTTTTTTATATTTATTTTTTTTTTGGGACATTTATTTGTTGCTGTTGTTGCTGTTGTTGCTGTGTTGCACGCACTTCCGGCCGCATTTTGAGTTGAGTGAGTTGAGTTTATTAGCCTTGGCCAAAAACGGGGGCAAGGGGGCGCAGGACTGTTGCTACTGTTGCTCGTGGCAGGCGACAAAAGGTACAACAACTTTTCGGGATAACACATGTCCTTCTGCTTCTTGCTGTTCATATGTTTTACAACTCGTCCGCTGTTGTTGTTGTTGTTGGCGCTCTTTTTTTATTTTTTTGGGTCTTGCCGCGTTGCACTTGTCGCGCTGCTGCTGCGTCTGTTGCATGTTGCATGCTGAATGTTGCATCTGCCGCGGGGCCAAAAAAGCGCTGCTGTCTGTTCTCATTGTCTTCAAATGCGGAACGCGTACATTTAGATATGAAAGCTGTGCTTTCCCTCCCCCTCCCACATACAACATGCTCTTCCAGTCTCACTCTCTCTCTTGCTATCTCTTGCTCTCTCTCGCACAAATTGCCCGTCTCTGTCGCTCTGTCAAAGGGTACGCAGCTTATCAGGCCAGCGGCTGTTGCTGACAGTCAAGGCAAATCGACTCTGACAGTCGGCTGTGCGCCAAAGCTAACTCATCATCATTATCATCATTATCCTCATCATCTACTTCATTATCATTGTCATTATTATTCATCATGATTGTCATTACAGCTGCAACCTGTATTCAGGTTTTGTGCGTGTGCCATGAATTGTCATCAGCCCAAAACCCTTAAAAGCAGCGGTGGGCACGCAGTGGCTCCGGGAGCTAACGGCTGTTCCCAACTTTATTTCTGCCTATTCGGCGCCGTGAAGTCGTTGTTGTTGTTGTAGTGCTCCCGAATTCAGAGACAGCTTCTACACAAATACGTACACACACACACACACACACACACAGACATTACACGCATTTGTAGATCGTGTGAGCTTGCAAAAGATCACAATCATAATGATTGGTTGACCATTTTGAGCTTTAAGCTTTGAAAGCTTAGCAAATTAAATGGAAGTTCTCTTCTTATGAAAATTGTTAACTATATGAGAAAGCTTCTTAAAGCTCATTCTATTTATGCAATGTTTTAGAAAACTTGTCAGAAAAAATCCAACTATTATATAAACAGACTATTAAAAGCAACAGCTTGAGCTTTTATCGTATGATTAAATTAATGCTTGCTTAAATATTCATTCTCTTTAAATTCTTTTGAAAGCTTTCAGCTTTCATTGTAAAAATGTTGATCAGACACTGCTATTTTTTTTTTTATATTATAACTTATTTAAGAGATTAATTGCAATTTATTTATGGCTTTAAGCAGCTTTTAAGAGCTTTAAAGCTCTCTTATCTTAAGGCTTTCTGGCGAAGAGCTGCTTATCAGGCTGCTGCACTAACACTTGATTAGTTGCGAATCGTGACTGTGATACACACACACACACACACTCACACACACGGAATGTTGCAAGGACACAGAGCTTGCCACATGCCACAGTGTCTGCTGGCTTCCGTTTTACAGGAAGCACAGCAGGATGTCAGCCAGCATCAACGATGGCAATGCACGGAATGCAACGCACTTCGACGACCTTTCATTATCTCAGCACGAGGGACAGAAAAGCGAGTGTGAGGGGAAGGGAAAGGGAAAGATTCGCTGTGTCCCCTTGGGTGCTTTTCTTCAAGTTTATTGTTGTTTGTTGCCTTTGTCAACAGGCATTGTCGTTGTTGTTGTTGTTGTTCTTGTTGTCAGCGCATCACAGTGAAAAACTCTTCATTTTTGTTTTTCTTTACATTTTCCTTTGCTTTTTTCATTTTCATTTTAATTTTTTTTTTGTTTTTTTTTTTTTTTTTCAAATTGCGTGAGCTAGTTGCTTTGCTGCGACTGCGACGGCGACGGCGACTGCGACTGCGACGTCAGCATCAGGATCAAAGGCGCTTTGCGTGCATCTCAGTTTTCCTTTTTTCTTGTTTTTTTCACTCATTTTTTTCGCGAGCTTCGGTCTGAGTTTTTTTTGTTGTTTTTTTTAGCCATTTTCCCTGCCTGCCCCAGCCCCCTAAGCGGGTGAGAAGTGCGTTTTTGAGTGCACTTCAACAAAAAGAAACGCAATGCAACAAAAGCATCAACTCAGTCCCTGTCCCAGTCCCTGTCCCTGCCTCTTTTGCCCTCCCTTTTCTGTAGACTGTTCCATCTGCTTTTTGTGCCTTTGTAGTTTCACCGACGCGTCGTCAACTCTTGGGTCTGAGTTCGGGCCATTGCCTACTTGTAGGCGCACTAAAATGCGTTTATGCATAATTTTGTAGGGTCTCCAGTTCTTTATTTTTTTTTTTTTTGTATATTTCTTTCGTGCAAAAGGTCCTCGAAAACTCAGACTCAGACTGAGACTCGAGTGCAGGGAGCTAAAGGGAAGACGAGAAGTCGGCGGGTCTTCGTTTAGGTTCGGCTTCTAATTGCAGTGACTGCGACAAAGTTTGCATCATAAATTATTATTAATTATTTGAGCCCACCCTCAAAAGTGTGCATGTGTGTGTGTGTGTGTGTGTGTGTGTGCTTGAGTGTGTGTGTGTGTGTATGAATGCGTGTGTTCCACATATCGATTGCATTTTGAAACGCCCAAGTGGCAGCTGACGATGCCGCCAAATGCGTGCTCAAGTGTTTGTGCGAAAGAAGGCGGCATCAAACGCACACACACACACACACACACATACACACATCCATACACACTTGGTAACATCCACTCACAAGTGACAATGCCCCAAGTGGCGCCCTGTTAAGAGTCTACGCAATTCGCCATCAAACGTTTCCTGCCTTGTGCTTCCTTGGGCCTCAATGCAGGTCACCAACTTATATTTTATATACCACACATATCATGATCAGTCAAGTTGACTCACTCTAGCTTTACCTTCAATCAAGTAGCAACTGTACCAAAAAAACAGCACATTTTTTGAAAATTGCTAAAAATTACTATTTTAACCCCTTTTTCCACATTTTCATACAAAAAGTGGCTTTTGAGCAATTTTCAAAAAATCCCAACAAATACTAGCGAAGAGATTTTTTTGCAGTCACTTTAAGAATTGTTTGCAGAATTTTTCTGCATTAAAATATTTTATTTTTTAAATCGAGGAAACAAGTTGAAAAATAGACTTTTTTTAAAATTCAAAATTTTCGATGGGTACTTATTGGGTTAAAGAAATTTTTGTATCATTAGAACGGAATTTAAGTGAATAAAAGATAAATATGAGAAACCCACATCAAAACATCTTTATTATACGCAAATTTGACAAATTTATGGTGTATGAAGACATTAGTGGCACACTGTAGTTCCGAATTTGATATTAAATGCATATTTTTCATCAAAATATCTTAATAAAAGTTATACAACATCTTTTTGAAAATTTAATCATTTAAGCCAAGGCAGCAAAACTTTAAAACTATTATTATATGACTTAGAATTTGCTTTTATTTGTTAAATCAATAAAAATGTTTCATTATGCAATTACTTATCTCAAAAAATCTCATTAAGAAATATTATTTAATATTTTCTAATTCTTATCTTTTCTCAAATAATCATTCATAATATATATTTGCTATATTTTCCATGATGAGTTTTTTAACTTAGTAATTGTCAGTGTTGGAAAACAATATTTAATAAAAAATTATAAAAAGATAAGAGATAAAGAAATGTAGATAGCAATTAAAATATCTTAGAACTATAATTTCCATTTAAAGCTCCCTGCTCAACAGTAAACTAGAAATATGAACAATTTCAACTTTATCGTTTAATTGCCAGTGTTGTGAAATCAACGCATAAATTGAGAAAATTGCCAATTTCTCTGTTAATTCAATTCAATTAATTCAAAGCTAGAATTTCCTCCTCAGCATTGAGATAGCAGACAGATTAGATTATTATTTTACCAACACTGAATGTTGTTTTACAACACTGTTGTCCACAGTTTAATTCCGCTAATCGAATTGTAAATATTTTACCCAAAAAATGTCACTTTACATTCAATCGAAGTCAACAGTTCGTTGGTTAAACAGTGTACAATCCCCTTGATTGACACCTATCACCCCCCTTCAATCCCCCGCCCCTCTTGATTTCCCCTCTCTTGCAACCCCCACTGCTGCAAGGAGTTACATTTGAAATGCTCAATTGCTTGGGAACTGGCCGAGTTTAAAGATCTAACTATTCAACCGACTGACTGACAATTTTCTAGGCTGACTTCTTAGCAGCGCCCTCTATGTGTGAGTGTGTGTGGCTCAATCCAGCCCCACACCACAGTGCACCACTCCGCACCACTCCACACCACTCCACACCACTTTTTAGCGCGTCTGCATTATTTGCATAAATTATTGTACAACAAACAATAATAATTTTTTGTGCCTTTCCCTGTTTCCCCTCAAGCTGGCTGCATTTATTTTCCAGAAAATGACGTTGTGAAAAATGCAACAATAATTTTTTAGTAGCCACTGTCGTTGTTCTTGTTCGCTGGGCTTATGGCAGCGTATCAGTAACGGAATTCCTGGAAAAACACATAGGCAAAATGCAAGAAAAAAGAAAAAAATAAAAAGACAAAATTCAAAATAAAGCAAGAAGATCAGCAACAACGACAACGACAACGAAAAATTGTTGAGCAAAGAATATGAAACTGACAAAACCCCAAACGGAGACCCGAGAGCCCAGAAAACTGACGACACAACGCGCAGAACTCCAGAAACCGAATCAATTTGATAGTGTCAGCATTTCAGGGCGGTCGATCAGTCAACAGGCGATAAAAAGGCAATAATAATGACGAATATCAACAAATTTACTCATCATCAAATGTATTACAATGTACAACTAAGCAGATCTTTAATAAAACATATTTAAAAAAAGAAGAATATTAAGATGGTTTTATAGAAATGAAACATTTTACGATAAGTAAGAACTTTATTTTGAACATTGTGCAACACTTTGTTAAATATGAATATGTAATTTAAATGTTACCTCAAGTTGTAAGTATGCTTCGATAGTTATAAAACTAGATCTGTTTCTTCTTTATTCAATCCGATTTCTTTCAATACTTGGAGTGGTTGAAAAATACAACTTTTCTTGAAATTTACTTCAAGTGTTGCTTAATAGATTTAAAAGAAAAACTACCCCCGAAAAACTACCCCTACCATGGAATAATAATTCTATAATAATTTGAATAACTAAATATATTAAATAAAATAATAATAATTAACAATGCTAATAAGCTTGTTTATAAAATGGAATTACGTTTCTTTTGCTTGCTCCCAATAGGAAAGCTAGTATTTAATTAAGCTGTATTTAAATAATATGCTACAGTGAAGACACAGACTGAGTTTCTAATGGATTCTTGAGCATAGCATACTTAATGGAGGGCGTGAGATCCAATTGAATTTCTTGGCGGGACTTGTGTCATCCAATCACCCAAAAAAAAAACTTACTCAAGATGCCATTGCAATAGGTTCAGACTTTCTGTTGTTGGTAATTCTCCTTATTTTATTTATTTTTTTTTTGAAAGCTATCTCATGTGCAAACTGCAATTCCGTGACATGTGCCCTGTTACTCGAGCTCCATAAAATGCTCAGTGTTTTGTTTTTTTTTGTGTTTGTTTAAGGCAAAGTTCTAAAATTTCATAAATTCAACGAATTTGTCGCGCAGCCGTCAACGGTCGACTGAGAAATTCCGCAGTTTCTAATAAATGGCAAGACAGGCAGTTTCGCATTGTTGTTGTTTCTGCAGAAGAAATGAAAGCAAGCTGATTGAAGACTGCTCGACTACCAGATACGCTATAGTTAAACTATTTTCTTTATAAAATTAACAGGTTTTTCAAATATAAAAGTTGAAATTTTAAGGAGAAACAGAAATCTTTCCCACTTTCAAATAACTTGTATGTTTATAAATGGATCATTATGAAATTTTTGGATCATTAAGTTTGAAGATTTTTAAATACTTATAGAAAAAATAATTGTTGTAGGTTTAAGCATATGCAAATGAAGCAAAATAAGGAAATAGGATCTTGCCAAACAGTTTTTCAAATAAATGTTTTGCCTGTAAGCTCAAAGTTGATAGTTATAAGTTGATATAAAGTCAAATATACCCCATAAAGGCAGAGTATTTAAAATGTATGAAGAGTTGGAAATTAAAAGGGATCGGTAAAAGTCACAGTTGTTGCTAAAAGTGCTCGAACGTAGAACGTAGAATGCAGATGATGATGTTGATGATAATTGCATAAATTTATTGTCAACAGCGTCGGTCACGCATGGCAACAACAACAACAACAACAACAACAACAACAACAACAGCAACAACAACAGCAACAAAACTTTGATGTCCTTGCCGTGTCCTGAAAAGTCAGTCCTTTGTCTTTAGCTTATCATAACTGGGCAAAATGCTCGAGTCGAGCAGGAGCAAAAGTTACAGTCGCTGGACAGGATCGATAAACGAAGCGAGGGAGCAAGACAAAGCACTAGAAAGAGACAGAAAGACACAGAGAGAGAGAGAGATAGCTAGCTGGATATAAAAATAAATGAGAAATATATGCACAAAAGAAAACGAAATTAAAAGACGCAAGTTGCAAGTCGCATTGTCAAGGAATAAAACAAAAATTTTTGTTGTGAGCGAGAGAGTGAGATTGAGTGTGAGTGAGTGAGTGACAAAGAGAGAGAGAGAGAGAGAGCGTCTGCCCCATTTCAAGTTGCAATTCTTCTCATTTGCCATTCCAGGACTCAGTTGTTGTTGTTGTTGTTGCTGTTGTTTCATTTCATTCAACATTCAACATTCACCTGCGACTTGCAACTTTGCAACTTGGCGACTTGGCGACTTGCAACTCTAACTGTCGAGGGGTTTTGTCGCTCATTCTCAACCTTTGGCTGAGCTCTCCTCAGTCTCTGTCTCTGTCTGTCTATCTGCCATTCTGTCTGTCTGTCTGGCAACATTAAAATATATGTCGATGGCATTGTGTATTGCCCCGACTGCAACTTTAACTGTTGATGCAACACACACACACACTTACACACACACACACACTTACACACACACACACACACCTTTATCAAACAGCTGTGCAGACATTTTAAGCAGCTAGTCATCAGCCTGTCGTCGTCGTCAGCTTTTGGGTTTGGGCCGTGTCTGCGTCTCTTTCATTTCATTTTATGCATCAAGAAGTGTGTGTGCGCGTGTGTGTGTGTGCGTGTGTGTGTGTGTGTGTGGGGTGGGGTGGCAGCGACACTGTAAGGTGCATACTACAGACAACGTCTAGTCATAGACATACATATGTATTCTGTACCGTGTTTGGTATTTACCAACAACCTTTGTCTGTCCAACTCACTTTTCTTTCTCTTCTCTCCCTCTCTCTCTCTCTCTCTGTGTCTGGCATTGGTTTAACTGTCTGCCTGTCTGTCTGTCTGTCCCTCTGTCTATCTAACTGCCTGACTAACTGGCTCCTTTGCATTCCATAGCATTTTATTTCATTCAGCGCTGCTTATTGTCTTGTCTTCTTGGTCAACAATCATACAATATATGAGCGGGAGAGGGAGCTTTAACGCATTTTATGCTCTTCTGAGAGCTTTAAAGCTTGCTAAGTTAAAATATAAAGCTCTCGCAGGATCAGTGTGTGCAATTTACGCTTCGCAGGAAGAAAAAAGCTTACAAAGCTTATAATTAAGCTTGAAGCTTTGATATCCTTTGAAAGTTAAAAATGAATCATTCAAATATATTTTTGAAGTCATCATCAGCGTTAGAGCTTTCACGTATTTAACCTTTGTAGAGAGCGAAAAAGTTTTATAACAATTTTTTAAAAATAACTAAACATAAAAAAATATATTTCGAAAAACTAGAAGATAAGATAAAACAAGAGCTTTTACTTCATCTTGGCACAGTTGAATCGGAAACTTTTGAATGACCTATTTTTTAAATCGAGATCAACAAGAACAGTGCCTAAAGTAAAACTATGTTAGCTATTTAACAACTAGAAAGCTCTAAACCAGCGGTTGGCACTAAATCTGAATTCGGGAGCACTACAACAACATCAACAACAACAATCCTATTAGAGTCTACCTAAGTTGGGAACAACTGCTGCTCCCGGAGCCACTGCGTGCCCACCGCTGCTCTAAGCCGTTAATTAAAAAGCTTCGCAATGTGCTTTAACTAAGGATTAGCCAGAGCTTTAACTGCAAACACTGCCGTAAGATTTTAAGGCTTTTAACTTTGACTTTGAGCAAATCTAAAGCGTAAATAATATACAGACAAGTTGAATATGTTTATGCAAATGAATATGTATTCAAATATTCACTTGCTGCTTTGAATAAGTTTGTTGCACAACATGAGCTTAACCTGGAGCTTTAAGGATATCGCTTGCCATGAACTTGAACTTTTGCCAGACAAAGTCACAGCAGAGAGAGAGAGAGAGAGAGAGATAAAGAGAGAGAGAAAGAGGTACAGAGAGGGGGAGAGACTGACATGGAGGCAACCTACTTATGAGGCAAAGTAAAAGTTTTTCAATGCCACAGCGCAAGTTTCAACATGCAGATAAACTTGATAGAGATGCTGCAAGCCACATGCCGCTTGTTGCAAGTTGATTAAAATATGCTGCAAGAACAACAACAACAATAACAGTAAACAAGCCAAGACGTGATGACGTCATGTGCCACAAAAGTTGGCGAAAAATTTAAGTTTTTAGTGTTAGTGTGTGTGTATGTGTGTGTGTGTGTGTGTGTGTGTGTGTGTGTGTGTGTGTGTGTGTGCTCATAATTCAACTGTTGACACTGCCGTTGTGACTTTTCGACGTCATAATTAAGCGTGCCACATGTTGCAGCACCAGCAACAACAACAACAACAACAACAACAATGCAACAAAACTTTTCATGCATGTGCTTTGCATTCTCCCTCTCATTCCCGCCCTTTTTATCTCGCTCTCTCTCTCTCTCTCTCTCTCTCTCTCTCTCTATCCGTCTCTCTCCGTCTCGAATTGCACTTGTGTTGCAGGGCACTTGAAGACAGCCGCAGACAGTTGCCAGACTTTTCGAGACAGACAGACAGACAACAACAACAATCACTGACATTGGCTTTCCTTGTTGTTTTCAATGTTGTTGTTGTTGTTGTTGTTGTTCTGCCACAAAATTTGTGCTAGGTAATTAAAATAGTGAAAGTTGTACGTCAAATTGTTGGATGGCCGCCCTTCTTCTTCCCCCTACACCTCTCTCTCTCTCTCTCTCTCTGCTGCCAGACTGTTCTTGTTGCTATCTCTTTTTGGCCTCGACTTTGTCGTAGCCTACATTTGAGCTGTTGTTGTTGTTGTTGTTGTTGCTTTGTTTGTTGTCGTTTCACAGTTTCGAAAAGTTTGTTTTGTTTTTTATTGTTTACACAAAACTATTTGCTCTTAAGTGTGACCATATGTTGCAGCGAATTCAAGGTTAATGTGCAGCTTGAAAGGGATGACCATATTCTAGTATCCGCAAATCTAAGCAATTTCGGCCATAAAATTTATTTGAAGGATTTTCGTAAACGGACAATTATAAAATGGCATAAAGATAGATTAGATAAAGACATAAGGTGACCATATTCTGTATATTAATAAGCAAATAATTACTGTTTGAAGAGTGACCATATATTGTATTCAAATCAAAACATATTTTACATTAATTGTAGCTGTAAAGTATTCAATGTTCTGATGACGAATCATAGGAATTAAATTATACATGTGTAGTTTTATAGAGTGACCATACTCTGTATAAGATTAATCGTAATTATTTACTTGTTGAGGGCAATCTATAGTCATTAAATGGAACTTAATTTGTACAAATTCATTAAAATAACAGCTTTAAGGGTGACCATAAACTGTAAAATAGCTAAGAATACTATAAATACAACAGTGAAAAGCACAAAAAAATAAAAGAGCCATAATACTTATTTAAGAGTATCTTAAAGTGACAATTATAATATGACTTAAAGATAGATTAGATGAAGACATAAGGTGACCATATTCTCTATAATAATAAGCAAAAATAATAACTATTTGAGGAGTGACCATATGCATATTGTATTCAAATCAAAACATTTTCCCAACAATCATAGCAAATAAATTATACACATATAGTTTTAAAGAGTGACCATACTCTGTATAGGATTCAACGTTTTAATTTACTTGTTACAATCTATGACCAATGAACGGAACTTAATTTTTAAAAATTCATAAAAATGACAGCTTTAAGGGTGACCATAAACTGTAAAGAAAGCTAAGAATACTACGAAACAGCATAAAAGCAAAAAAATGTAAACAAGATTTACAAAATAAATGTCGAATCATTAATTACAAATTGAATAAATGCTGACATTAAATATGTGTGTAAAAAAACACAAAAAACTATGTGAAATATGTTAACTAATTTCCTGCCTTTTATTTTTTCTCATTCTCATTGTAGCATATTCTTCAAAATTCTAAATTTCAACGAAGAAGAAAGCGTGTAAAACTTAAAGAAAACCCTATTCGAAATCTCGGCGAATCGAAAAGCAACTCAGCAAAAAGTTTATCGACAACAGCAACAACAACGGCAACAAAAAAAGAAAACACGCTACAACTCTGGCAGCGCTCTCTGGCTATTGAAACCAACTCTCTCATCAACTCATACTCACACACACACACACACATACGAATACAACCATACACATGCACTCTCTCTCAGAAATTCAACTTGACGAAATATTTGCAACCAACTGGACCAATTCAATTTTTATCGATAACTACATAAAAACCTAATAATAACAAAAATATCAAATAAAATAAAAACCAAGCAAAAAGAAGCTGAAAATGTTTACAAATTAAACAATTTATTTCAATAAATCTCTCGAGCTCGAAACGTGGTAAAACGAAAAAAACAAAAAAAGAAAACTCCAAACTTTTAAATCAAACTTAAATTACGGTTATATTTTCGGACACGACAGTGCTGTAAAACGCTTGCAGCAACAATTTTCGGTGTGCAAAAAGTGGTAAATCAAGACAAAACTAGAAAAGGAACAAAATATAAAATTCAACAAATCGAAACCAAAAGCGACAACAAAAGAAGCTACAACATTGACAACTGCTGCAGCGACAACCACAAGATACATCTAAACAACAACAACTAGAACAACAACTACAACAACAACAGCTACAACACCTATTACACCAACGAGACGCAGAAGACGACCCCGAAAAAAGAGTAACAAATCAATTGAAAATTGCAACTTATGGATTGCTGGACGGGTAACGCCCGACTGGCGAGTGTTTTAGTTTAAGGTAAGTTTTCAAAATTATATTTGACATATTATAGATACTCGCAAACATCAAATTTACCACTTGAAATATTTCCCAATATTTTGTCCATGATTTTCACTTTTTTCGACTTTGTCACCCAAATCTGATCATCTGTTTGCTTTTTAGCTCTAAAGTTTTTTGGTAATTTTTTGGATTTCTACAAAAATTTGGGCTTTACTTTTCATGCAAAACTTTAAAAATCAGTTGAATGTCCTTGAAGGGAAAAAAAAGTATTTTGTCAAATTTCTTAAACTAAAATAAAAAATATAAATTTCTTTGGAAATTAAAAATTTTACTTATCAGGGATGCCATAGAAATTGATTTCGCTTGAATTTCACCTCAATTTCATTTCGCTGTGCCACAGCTGAATTCGCAGAATAATTTTACGCGGAATAAACCAGCGCTAAATCCGCTGGCGTCCGAAGCTGCCACCTTGTTCGATTTAGATTTTCGAAGTCAGGGGCAGCGATGCCACATTTCTTAGTCAGAATTCGAAGTAAGGTATTTAAAATATATATTGTATATGGAACCACTTCAGTTTTCTTTAAATTAAGCAATCAAAAACAAGTTTTTTGAGGTAAATCAAGTTTTACCGAAAAAAACCTTTAACTTATTGTGCAATTTGTGAGAACATTTGTCACGAAGAGTTGCCAGACTAATGGCAGACAGTCGCTAGAGTTGTCGAGTAACTTTTATTTTGTCGCGCCAATTGCTTTCAAATTTTTTGTAGCTAAACAAAGTCAATTATTATTTAAATGAATTAAATTATATAAATAAAATAAGGAAAAAAAGAAAAACTTGTTGTTCTGCAATGAAAACCCTAAAAATGTTGCTAAACAAACCCTTGGGTAATTCAATCTGAGAAGGTGTCAACCCTTAGCAGCCTACTTCGGAAATGTTGGTGAAAATGCCAAAAAAAAAATTAGATCTCTCGAGGTTCTGTGGCACTTCGGAAATTTCCGTGCGGAAATGCTTTCTACGGAATTCGAATTCGCTTGCGATTTCTGTGGCACGCCTGTATAACAACTTTTTTTTATGGAGAAGGCAAAAAAAAATATTTTAAATTGCGAAATTCCTGTAAAAATTTACTGTCATTAGAAATTGAATAATAATTTATTGATTCATTTTGTGTGTACTTGAAAAATGCGCAAAATACAAATGGAAGCTGAAACATTATTGTATATTTTGCAGTATTTAAACTCAACACAAATCATACACAACCTTGCACATAAAGTGAAGCTTGACTATGACAGACAAAGAGATTGAAAACCATCGTTGAAGGGGAATCCAAGTTTAAATGGATTTTTTCGCGCTTTGGGGTGGGCGTGTCAGCTGTCAAACAATATGAATGTGTGTGTGTGTGTGTTTTAGTGTTGGCTAATCTAAGATAGCGCAATTAATGCAGCAACACACACACACATACGTACACACACAATCTTTGAGGCTAATTAAAGCAATTTTTGCAATTGCTCAAACCAAAAAAAATAAAAAAAAATATATATGAAGAAAACAAAAATGGTATTTTCAATTAAAATTGAAACCTTCGCCATGTTCGCCACACACACACACATGCATATAAATATATGTACATATGTGTGTATGTATGCCAGCCTTTATTGTTGTTGTTGTTGTTGTTGCGATCTTTGCATTCACTTCCCATTGTCAAAAATAAACAAAAATAAACCAAAGCGCAGACGTCGCTCACTTCCGCTCGACGACAACAACAACAATGGCAGCTACAACAACAACAACAACAATTGAGTGGTTGTTGTTGTTGTTGTCATGCATTTTGGGCTCGGTCTAAGCCAATCCGTTCCGTTCCGATCCGTTTCTGGCGCTGACCTTGGCCTTCAGATTCTTTTTTTTTTAGCATATTTTTTTTGCACTTATGTGTTTTTTTGTATTATTTTATTTTTTAGTTTTACTCATGTATTTTTATATATACATATGTATTTTTGTATTTGTATTTACTCTGGGGTTTCTCTTTGACATTTTTCCCAGGCGCCAAATGCGTTGGCTCATTAATAAAACGTTAACACCGTTAAATTGCAATGCAGACGGCAAAAATTAACGCCTAATTGATGAAATGGCAAAAGACAAATAAAGAAAGCACGCCAAGAGAGAGAGAGAGAGAGAGAGAGAGAGAGTTATAGGCAGATAGAGACAGAAAGAGAGAGAGGGACAGACAAGAGATAGCAAAGGGTTATTACTATTGATTGAAAAGCATGGCAAAGTGACTGCAATGACTGCAGCTTCCAACACTAAAAACAGCAACAACACTAACACTAACAACAACAACACTAACAACAACAACAACAACAACAACTAGTTGCAATTTATGCGCAGCGTGACAAATCAATTTTACTTTAGTCATTTTTAGAGAGTTTTGCCATCGTTTTCTACGTTTGTTGACAGCTAACTTTTGTTGCGTGATCAGTGTTACCTCCCCCCTCTTCCCCCCTTCCACCTTTCCCTGCCCCATCAAGAGATGGAGGGAGGGGGGGGAAATAGGTTGGCGGTTTCGCACGCTCGAAACACACAGCTAAGAGCGCCGTTATCATCAGCATAAATATGTGACATTTACGAGTAATGGCAAATGACGTTGCCTAGAGACAACAACAACAGCAACAACAACAACCACAACAAACAACATTAGCAAATAGTTTTCATATTACAGTTGCAGTTGAAAGGTTGCAAGTACTCGTATGTGCAACTGATTGCCACGATCTTTGCAATATAACCAAACCCACAAAATCGTGCGAATCGTTAAGTTTAATGTGAACTTTTTGCAGCGCTTTAATGCGCTTAAAAGCACGCTCAAAACTAAAAAGCTCTTGCAATTTATTGATTATATTTAATTGAATGTTGTTGTGAAGCTTTAATGCACTTACCGAAGCGCAAGCTTTCTGAATTAAGCTTTTAAACGGCTTAAAGCAATTACAAATTCAAATTAAGAGTTATTTGAATGCTCCTGAATTCATTAAAAATTCAAATCAATGGCTTTAAAGCTGTTGCAAGCTCTTGAATTTTATGGTTAAGCTTGAATTAAATAATTCAAAAGCTCTACATGTGATATTAAAAGCTTCTTTATTAAAATTTGTATGCATTATGCAAATTAAAATTATGTTTACTCTAACACTGTGGAAAATATGTTTGAAAAACTATTATAATCAATCTAAAAATACTGCATATTTATGTGTTTGAATTTTAGTATAACACACCCCACATATACTATAATTTATTGTCGACTTTGCCTTTAATCTTTCGTTTAATTTCCCTTTTTCATTTATTATCAGCTTTGGCAATCTTTGCTTTGATTGATTGTAATCAGCGAAAGCGTTTAAATTAAAGCTTATGTTGAAAATAGTCAAGGCTACAATTATTTATGCCAAAAGCTTCATTGATCTTTTGCGACAAATATTGAATTTTGAAATTTATTAAAAAAATTTACGGCAAAACTTTCTGTAGAAATTTCCATGCAAACCAAAATGTAAAAAAATTTTATTTAAAATAAATTTAATTTAAACATTTCTGTAAATGATATTATTGCATTTTTTTTATCGTATAATAAACAATAATATTTTATTGAAGATAATACGCTGTTAAAGCAAAAACAAAACGCTGATAAAGCTGAAAATATTCTCAGTAGGCCTAGTTTGTTGGCCAATTCTTTGGCCTGGCCTGCTCTGGTGCAGTGTCGACAATCTGCAATGCGTGCACAGTGGGGCCAAAAGCGCATCGAAGTGTGCTTCTCGAGGCTTGACGCAATCAAAGCTCTGCGCTGGGGCACGTTCGACAGTAAAAAAATGTGATTTGTTGTTTTCTTTTGTTTTTCTTTTGATACATATAAATGTATTTATGAAATATATAATTGCCGTTAATCATTTGGCGTGTGAGCTGCGTGCCGTTGTTGTGGTTGTTGTTGTTGTTTTGTTGTTGTTTTGTTTTGTTTGTTGTCCGTTGTGAAAGGTGGCGCCTGACGCGTATCTGCGCCCACATTTGCTGGGCGGGGCGTGGCATTGCAATGCACAGCTGCGCACGCGCTTTCGATTAAACGCCAAACGAAGAAGAGTCTGGGTATTCGACTAGGAGATACCCTCTATTCAAATGCCACATCAATGATTTTACTTGCTTAGCTGGAAAACATATCAAAAAGGATTAGCAGCAATAGAAACTACTACAGGGTAGTCAAAAGACAAGTAATACATGAAAACAATCATAAATACATATAAATGTAAATATCAATAAAATAAATACATGCTTATAGTAGACAAACACTTGTGTAGTTGCATAAAGTCGATTGCATGCATACGCGGCGTATGTGTAATATCTGAATTGAATGCGGAAGCGAACGAATGAATGAATCGGACAGCGAAAGAGAGAGGGATAGAAAGATAGAGAGGAAAAATTCTCACAGAAGCTGAATGAGAGCGAATGGCAGCTGATTGAATGAATTGAATGAATGATTGAGGAATGATAACAAAGTGAAGGTTAAGAAAAGTGAGTGAAGGAAAGTGTAAAGAATAGAAACGATATAGAAATGAATTAAAAAAAGATCAGAATAAATTAAAAATAGATGCAATTGTAATAGAAATGGAAGAGTAGATGACAAAAGAAAGCGAAAAGATAAGATTAAATATAATAAGAAACTATGTAAGAGAGAACCAAAGACAAGGTAAAGAACAGGATAAGAAAAGGTGATAGAAAAGTAATGAAAACGATGAGACAAACGTCAGAAAGAAAAGAAAGAAGAGACAATGATGAAAATAAAAGTAGAGCAGAAACGGAAAAGATAAAGAGAGCAAAAAAAATCAGAGAATTGAGCAAAAGAAATAGAAGAAATGGTAAAAAGAAGTAGAAAATAATATTTGGAATAGAAATAAATATGCAAAAAATGAGAAGCTAACGCTTTAAAGAAAGTTTGCAATTCTTCTTTGTGCCATATCCTTAAACGTTGGCTACAAAACACTTAATAATGCTCAAGTAACGCCGAATGTAATTAGAAACATATTAAAAAGTCCGATTTTGAGAACTTTATGGAAATGCACAGGATTGTTTTCCAATTTCGTGTCGATAAACATTAAAAGTCAATATCGATAAGTTGCTCGAAATAAAAGAAATGGAAAGTGTTTCTAAAGTAAATCAAATATTTATGAACTTTTGTTTTCTCAGCCCCATTTCAAGCGCTGTTTCTCAGTCTTCGTCGTGGCCTGATAATATGTCAAACTTATTTATCTACACACACACACACAACCTTGAAGTTTTCCAAGTGTGTGTGTGTGTGTGTGTGTGTCGCTGTCGTTTGCTGACAAATGCACAAAATGCATGACGCCACTTGGGAAATGGAGAATGGGGCTGAATTGGGGGCTGGGTTGCGGTTACGCTAAGGGATGAGAGGGTGGAGAGGGGTTGGCGAGGGGATGGGGAAAGGAAGGCGGCTGGCGAAGCGCGTGCAAAACGCAAGAAGGAAGTGATTAATAAGCAAGCAAAGGCAAACGAAATACGTAAAATAAAAGAGAGGAAAAGCAAAGAAAAAAGAAAAGAAAATAGAAAAGAAAAGAAAAGGCAGCAAAAGTTTTTTGCCGGCAGCTTAAGAGACCGCAAAGAGACCTACAAAAATGCAAATGCAATGAGCGAGACAGAGGAAGAGACAGATAGAGAGAGAGAGAGAGAGAGAGAGAGAGAGAGAGAGAGAGAGAGAGAGAGAGAAGTGCGGCGCAGTGAGAGCGTGCGCATGTGTTGCGGCAATATGGTAACCCTAAAAACAACAACAACAACAACAGCATTGTTTACATGTGCGTGTGCGTGTGTGTGTGTGTGTGTGTGTGTGTGTTATCGTTAGCATTGCAAAAACTACAAACTATAACGCAATTATATGCAGTGAACCCAACCTTGCCCCCCCACCACCCCCTCGCCCTTTCTCCCTTCCACTCACCCACTCTGTCTCCCTCCCCCTTCTGTCGCCCTCACACTCGTTAGCTGTCTCTCACCTACGACTCATTTGTCCATTCTCCTAACTCTTCTCACTCCCTCTCACTCTCTCTCTCTCTCTCTCTCTCTCTCTCTCTGTGTCTCTTTCTCGCTTGCGCCTCAATTTGTTATTGCATTTTGCGTGCATCAATTATTGCGCATTTCTCAGTTGCGTTGTTCAATTGTTGTTGTTGTTGTTGTTGTTGTTGCAGTTGTTAATTTGTTGTTGCTCTTTGTCTGGCAGCCGCCTTCTAATTTACACAGCAACAACAACAACAACAACCGCATATATTGTACAACAATTAATGCATAACATTAGCTAAACAACACACAAAACAACAATATTAAAATATAAAAATAAAACCCCAAACACCCACACATACATACATATACACACATACATACATATACATATGTGCAAGCTTATAACTTATGAGCTACTTACAAGTCTCTTAAAAGTAACAACTAAGTCTAGACATTATATAAACTGAGAATTCGATTGTTTTAAAAATGTTCAATACCAACCAATATTTAACTATTAAGTTTTGAATTGTTAATTAAATAATTAAAGAAAAATTAAATATGATACTTAACTTGAAATGTGAAATAAAGTTAAAATTCAGTTTTCTTTAGCTTGAGATATTTGAAATCAACAAAAAATTTATTAAATTATATTAAATTTAAATTAAAAAATAAATAAAATAAAATTGACTTTTCAAATACCATAAAATTGGAAAATTGTTGTGTCAATTACTAAATATTTTATTTAGTGATGGAACGACGGATTCGGAAGCGATTTTTTTTTAGTAATTTAACTCGATAACTTTTTATTTGACGATAAGTTTAATATTTCGATAGAATATTTGAATTTGCATCACTAATTTCAATGCACATCAAATATTATAGACTAAATAAATACATTAAAACTATATACAATTTAAAATGTTACTTTTTAGTTTAAAGCTAACTCGAATCCAAGAAGAAAAGTTCGAGTTATGACGACTTTGACTTATGGAAGTCTTTTTGTTTAGTTTATTAAGTGTATTGCCAGTCAATTTAGTTCGAGTTAGAGAGAATTCGAGCTGTGGAAGCTCAACTGTAGCTATAAGTTATTGTAATTTAATTAAATTAAATATGTCTTAATTCCACATTAAAAATGCTCACACCTTTTTTGAGGTTTGATTATTGTGAAATCAATTAAAAGCAAAAAAAAAAAACACAACTGCAAAAGTAACTATGAAATGTAATTATGAAATGTCGAGTGTGAGGTGTGTGTGTGTGTGTGTGTGTGAGCGTTGTATGTGTGTGCACACGTTGCGTATGCGTGTTACGCTTATTTTTTTTTTTTGGCTTGCTGAGAAGCGCCGAGAGAGGCGCACGAGCGTCGACGCGTCGCTGCGTGACACATTCCGTGGCTGACTTTGCAGCTAATAGCTTGAAAATAGCTAAAAGCAGAAACAACAACAGCAACAACGACTGCAATGTTGACATGCAAGCCATGGCTGACCCATTGGCAATTAGCATTTTGGATGGAGCTGATGGGGAGCTGCCGCCCTCTCCCCACTCCAACTGGAGAGAGGGAGAGAGACGGCGGCCAGGTGCCAATTGCAATTTATCTGATCGCTTTGGGTACAGTTGACGCCCCACAAAAAACAACAACAACAACAATGAACAACATGTGGACAGAAGCTTGCGTGTTGTGTCTGTATGTGTGTGTGTGTGTGTGTGTGTGTATGTGTGTTGTATTTGATATGTATTTGTGCAATTGTGGATTAATTATAACCAAGGACTCACAAGATACAAACAAAGATACAAATGTATCTGCGCTCGTATCGCGCGTGCACTCAATGTATCTAAGTGTGTGTGTGTGTGTGCAATTTCCGTTGGGCCAGAACAAGGTTAATTCAGTTAGCCATTGTTGCTGTTGTTTTAATTACGCTTAGTTACATAATCATTTCCAGCTGATGACACGCACAGCACACAAATTATCTATTTATTTATTTCATTTTTTTCAACTCTTTTATTTTTTTGCATTACTTAATATGTTGAGCTTTGGGAAAACAGCGTTTACTATTTCAAAAAAAATAAAATAAAACCCGTTGACAACACCCAAAGCGGTCTAGTTAGAGCAACAAGAAGAAGAAGTAGCCATCAAATTTCTTTCGCTTGTTTTATGGCATTTGATAAATCCAAAAAAAAAAAATAATAAACTTTGGATCCGGTTTCAACAACTTTCTTGCTAAACAAGAAATAAAACTAATATAAACAGTAAAAGAAAAAAATTAAAATAAAATACTTCAAATATAAGGGGTTAACTAAGTATGTATGTGCCACACACACACACACACACACACACACACACACACACACACACACACACACATGTATTATGTGTGCCTTTTGCCATGTCACAGCAAAAAGAAAGAGGTAACAAACAAAAAATACAGCTGCGGCAATTAGATGTTGAAATTTCACCAACAAAGCGCCGCTTGAGAACCAGCAACAGCAACAACAACAACAACAGCAACAACAATTCGCAACAACCCGCAGCAACAACAACAACAACCCGCAGCAACAAACGACATCGGTCACTGCAAATTTCCCATGGCACTCCAAGAACTTTCGAAAGTTTAATTTTTTATTTTTTTTGGACAGAAAACTGCATAAATTTGGCATAAATAATGAATTCTTCACCCCTTTTGAAATTGACGCGAAATGCGTTTGAAAAATGGTTGGCAAACAGCACAAAACAGACCGTCGATCGTTGAAAGAGATGAGCGAAAAGATAGCAAAAGTCGATGAAGCAAAGAGATGGAAGAGAAGAAGCAAATAAAAAAAATAGATTGATATATAGATAGATAGATGGATAGATAGATAGATAGATAGATAGATAGATAGATAGATAGATAGATAGATAGATAGATAGATAGATAGATAGATAGATAGATAGATAGATAGATAGATAGATAGATAGATAGATAGATAGATAGATAGATAGATAGATAGATAGATAGATAGATAGATAGATAGATAGATAGATAGACATAGATAGATAGATCGACAGTTCTCGACACTCACTTATTTGATAACTATCGATAGTAACACAAGTACTATCGATAAGTTTTTGCATGTGCATAAGGTAATGGAAATATTCAATGCGCTTATAGAAATTTTTTTCATATTTTTAATAAATTATGTGCTCCGATTATGCAATATATCGATAGTACAATTGATAACCGATAACTATCGATATTCAAATACTATTTGCTACAGAGTTTCTCTATGAAGATTTGTAAGACATACACTTTCTTTTTTACCATATTTGGCAATCACAGGGTATCTGCTAGTCGTGCACCCGCATTGATTTTCTTGTTTATTTGCTAAATTGTGGATGCGGGCGGAAAGCTCAGTCAATCAATTGCCACATGACAAATGGAGCAATGCAAGTGAAAAATGACTGAACGATGAAAGAGAGAGAAGTAGAGAGAAAGAGAGGGAAAGATAGAGATGTGTGAAAATGTTGACTGCTCTACAATATTCGAAATTATTAACAAATTGATCAAGTCATAGCATGATGTCTGTAAAAAGAATCTAAGTTTGCAAATTAAAGAATATACAATTAATATTGTATTAAAAAAATATTTGAAAGTTGTGGAAATTTAAGCATTGTCTAGTTGATTAATTCAAATTTTTTTTAGATTTTAATTATTTTATTTAGAAATTTATGTCAACTAAAAGCAGTCAACACTAAATTAATAGATTTGAAGAGTAAAATGTTTAGATAACAATATTAAACTTTAAAAATAAGCGATAAATAAATAAACCTAATTAATTAAATTTTTGAAATAAGTTTTGATAAATCATTGAAATGATAAATAATAAATATGTTCAGATTTTTATAGATTTTTATACATATGGGCATTTCCACAGAAAGGTCCACCGCGGCCAAAAACGTAAAATTGATCAAAAATTCACATCTTTTGAAATTTTCTTCCAGAAATGTATTTAATTTATTTATTTTAGCAATATACACTAGAAGAAATTCAATAGGATGAACATATAGATTCTACATTGGAATAAATACACTTTTTCCATATTTATGTCAATTTTCTTAAAAATTGACTTCCAAAATGGACCGTTTGTATTTTAACGATTAAACTAAGTAGGACAGTAAAATTGTAACATGAACCATTTTAATTCAAAGAAATATATTAAAAGTTTAATTTAAATAAGATTTTCGGGCTGTTTGGATATATAATTTAAAAATAGGGAGACAGAAAGAACATAAAAATAGTGATGGTAAAAAATGTCCCGTGCGCGATGTCCCGTGCGAATTTACGTCAAATTGAATTAAAAAAAAAGTGCAAGTCATCTTTGAAAAAAATCATAACCATTTTTAAGAGGCATCAATGCACAAGAACTTAAAATTAGTTGCATTAAAATATGGCTTCTGGATTCGCTGAAATTGGCGTTTGAATTGGTTGACCTCACAAGTCACTTCCGTTTCGTGTCCCGTGCGAATCACTTGAATTTTGCTATTATCTTAAAAATGAAAAATTACCCAAAATCAATCTGTGCACCAATGAAAGAGCTAATCAAATGCTATATGTTAAGCCCTTCATCAGAAAAAAAAACCGTTTCCTTTTTACCGTTTTTTTACTTTGAATGTGTACGAATGTCCCGTGCACGAGTTTGGAAATGCCCATATAATATATTTTAAGTGAAAATCAATTAAATACATATTTGATAAATAAAATTGAAATAAAATATGTTATGGTACAATTTAATACATCTAGTTACATTAAGCTCCAACTAAATCAAAGAACATTGTTGAGATACATTTAAATAAAATTTAATTTAAATTTAATAAATAATATTTCAATTGGATTTCGTAAAGTTGAAAAATAGAAATACAAAAAATTAAATTCGACAATCTTTTTTTTTTGTGACCATCTAGAGCAAAGGTAGAAGAAGAAGAAGAAGAAACGATCGACAGCTAAAAATACTTGTATGCCTATTTCTATGCCTATGGCCAATTTGCCCAAACCATCCACACAAATAAAAAAAAAGGCAAAAATTCGCGAGTCTATTGAACTTTGTGTTACAGAAACAACAAGAGCAACATTGGCAGAAACACACACACACACACTCACGCACAAAATAAAAGGCAAACGCAAAAAAGTTCATTGAACCCCCAAAAAGCAGAGGCCCAATCTAGCCTACTGTTGTTGTTGTTGTTGCTGTTGCTTTGCTAGAAAGATCAACGACACGCACAAAAAAAAATCGTTTGTCGGCAGCGGCAGCAACAGCAACAACAACAACAACACCACATAATCATAGTCATAGGCCCGACGACGCAGCGCACGCACAAAAGTCAACGAACTGTTGACGTCGCTGTCGCCGTCGCTGTCGCCGCTACAAACAACAACACTTTGAATTTGCGAAATAAAAAGTGCGTGAGCCACGCGCCAATAACAACAACAACGAGAATTATTCGCGAGATCTACGCGCACGCACAGCAGCAGCAACAACAAACAATCCGCAAACCGAAATGTTGCCAAAAAATATTTCACAAAGCAACAACAACACTGCTTGTGCGCTCTCTCTCTCTCTCTCTCTCTCTTGCTAGCGCGCTCTCTTTGTCGTCGCGCACGCACAATTGGCAAACGTTTTGGCGCTCTCTCAACATTTTGATTTCAAAGTCAAGTTGAAGAGCACAAAAACTGACGGCCGTCTCTCTGTCTGCAGCCACCGTGCATGTGTGTGTGTGTGTGTGTGTGTGAGAGAGAGCGCGCGCTTGTCCGTATGCTTTTGTTTCGTGATCTTTTATTTTTCGCATAATTTGCGAATTCTCTTTGCGCTCAGCAACAAAGCAGCGCTGTCGGCGCGACGACGCGTCGTCGCGGCCGCGGCGTCGCTGCTGTTGTCGCTTACGCAATTCACATGTTTGGCAAACATATTTATGTATGTACATATGTATGTATGTGTGTGGCCCAGCAACAAAGCAAAAAAAAACTTGGCGCTGTGCTTTTCGTTTATCAGAAAAGCAACAGCAATAAAGCACAAATAGAAAAAGAAACTAAATGAGCTTCTCACACACACACATGCAAATACGCTGCGTTTGCCTTGCACTTGACGACGTGCATTACAAGCATACATACACATGTGTGTGTGTGTGTAGTTCTGTTATCACACTATATGTACAGTTGTATGTAGCCTCCGCCCACGCCCACGCCCACGCCTCCGTCCTTCCTTTCCATCACGAGTTGAGCTAAAAGCACGTACGCAACTCGCGCTGCATGACATTAGAGAGAAATGAAATGAAATGAAAAGAAATGAAGAGAATAACAAAAAAAAAATAAATAAAACAATAAATAATTATTAAAAAACAACTAACAAAATCAACGACCACAAAAATATAACTGAAAAATGCAATTTGAATGTAACTCGTTGAATTTCGTTTTGAACAAAAAACATGCAACAGGGAAAACCGAAACCAAAAAAAAAAAAAATAAAATAACAAACAGTGTGCAAATTTACATACATACATTTTTAGATGCTCCAAGCCTAACTTATTAAAATTTTTAGTTTTTTTACTATAGTAAAATAAATAAATATATAAAAAACATATTTTTCCTCATTTTTATATTCGCTTTTCTGACTGTTTGTTGTTGTTTTTGTCATTGGGCATAAATAAACAAATATGAATAAGTTTTGAAACTAATTTGCATTTAAAGATATTTATTTATTTATTTGTTGACCAAAAGAACTAAAATTCAAAAAATAATATAAAATGAAAAGAAAAAAAATGATTTGAATTAAAAGTTGGCATAAATTGTATAGACATTTTTAATAAAAACTGAGAAAAAAACAAGAAGATTATTTATTTTTATGCGTTGTGATTACTTTTTTTTTTTTTTTAGAAATTCTTTTGAACGCTAGAATATTATGTAAATAGTAAATCAAATTAATCAGGGGTGCCACAAAAATCGCTTTCGCTTGAATTTCACTAAAATTTATATGAAATTTAAATGAGATTCAAGCGAAAGCGAATTCTGTGGCACCCCTGAATATTAAAATTGACCGAGTTTGAAATTTCTCATCTTAATATATTATTTAAATTTTTGTGAATTGTTTTTCATTTTTATGAAGTATTTTAAATTTCCTCTCAGCATTTACTTTAAGTCCCATTCATTTTGAATGTTGTAATTTTGTTGTTGTGAGTGTTGTTTAATGTTTTTTTTTATTTGCTTTTCCCATATGCCAAATAATGCGCCTATCAATGCATTGAATATATCGTTTTTCATCAGTTTTTTGTTTTGTCAATTATATTTCTGTTACATACTGACCTATAATCTTTGGTCAAAAGCTTAAGCACATATTGATTGCAGCTGTCGAAAAATTTATTGGCCAAGATGCTAGTGGCGAGTTGTTGTTGTTTCAGTTGTTGTTGTTGTTGTTGGGGATGGTTGAACCCACACGTAATTTGTCTTGTGTCGAACCTTTTGAACTGCAGACGAAGCGCCGCCATTAATCAATGCCAATAATGCATCAGACGCATCGATAGAGACGCCAAAGTTGCCCCCTTCCCCTTCCCCCCACTCACAGTTTAGGCATAGCAAAAAGAAATCTATAAAGAAACACTTCCGCCATGTGAGCGTGATAAGAGAAGAGGGAGAAGGAGAAGGAGAAGGGGCTGAAAAAAAAACCAGCTGCTGATTACGAAGACTTCAATAGTTTGCGAATTGCGAATAAACGAAAACATATGTTGTTATCTGTATCTGTCAGATACGTAAGTAGGTCACAAACACACTCACACACACATACATTCAAGCATATTTGCTAATTCGCACGCACTCACACGCAACAAGCGAGCTGCGTAAATTGCGTATACGCAATGTGTGTCAAGGACAGATATGTGCGAATTTTTTTTTATGTATTGTTGTCGTTGTTGTTGCTGTTGGTTTTCTCTCTTTATGATTTTCAATGTTTAATTTTGCCGGCTCGTTGCTAAATTTAAATGACGCCGCGCCAGCTGGCAACAACAACAACAACAAGCGAAACAACAACAACAATAAATACATACAAAAGGCACCTACTGAACTAATTTGCGCACATTTTGTGTGTGTGTGTGTGTGTTTGTGTTTGTGTGTGCGTAGATAGCATTGAATTTCAACTGACTGGCGACCCGCTAGAAACATTTTTCGCAACTATAATTTTCGTTTTTTTTTTCTTTTTCTACTTATTCGCACAACTCACGCCCACGGTCAAGCCAAAGGTCAGACACAACCAACTGCTAAATTTCTCTTTTCAGCTGCGCAACATGACAGGCCAAAATGCTTAGCAAAAACAACTTCAATAAATTACTGAAACTCAAATGCTCTATCACGGTTCCCGACTAATTACATGGAAAGCCTTTGGGATTAAATTTTTAAGAGCTTTTATTTTACTTTTAGTTGAATAGCAAATACAGCGCAAGATCAACATTCAATTTTGATTGATTTCTAATTTAAACTAGCTCTATAAATTACTAAATATATTTTTGAAAAAGCACATTATATGTATAACTAGCTGAAAACAAAATAACATGAACAAATTTTATATTTATACTTTGAAATAAAGCTTTTTGTAAATGTTTAGAAAACTTAAATATCAAAATAAAAATGTAAACTTTAATAACAAAAAAAAATACTCTTGAAAAAAATAATTTCAAAAAGCTTTTAAATATATTAATTTGCGCCAGAATGCCAGGAAATCGTTTTGCAATCATTTTATATTAATGTAAAAATTATATAAAAATTTCTCAAATCAATTTGTAATTTGCTGAAAATAAATTTATTTTTTTTTGTTTATTTTTAAATAATATACAACTTTTAATTATAGTACAGTGATATTTTTAGGACCGATTCCAACTGCATATTTTAAGCATGAAGAATTGTCCTCCACGCACAAAAGCTGTTTGCTACAGCACGCTCCTTCTGTACCCTAACTCTCTCTCTCTCTCTCGCTCTTCAGCTCTAAACGTTTTGTGTGTCAAATTTCCAATTGGGTCGCACACACATGCACACACACATAGCTAACTTTGCTATTTGCGAATTTCGTTTGTTGTCGTTTTTATTTTGTTGTTTTTGTTTTGTTTTAGCAAGCACGACGATCGCGGAAACGAAACAAAACGCTGCTGCTCTCAGTTGATATGAGTGTGTGTGTGCGTGTGTGCGTGTGTATGTGTGTTTGTATGTAAAACAACGAACGCATTGCGTAATCGACGCTGTTGCTGCTGCGCCTTGGCGACTTGACAACACAAAGCAGCGCTGCCAGCAGAGGGCGCTAGTTAAGTTTAGTTGGTCGCCTGGTTAGCGCCTCTGTGCATGTGTGTGTGTGCGTGTGTGTGTGTGTGTGTGTGTTTGTGTGTGTGTGCCTCTATAAAAACAGTTAGAAGTCAAATGGCGTTGTCGAAATGACGACAAGCAGCTTTCATGCATGCGTTCTATGCACATACATGTATGTATGTATTGTTTGTATGTATGTATGTGTGTGCGTGTAGCTGAGAGCTTTTGTCAGCTGCGTCATGCGTAAGCGGCTATAAATTTAGCAAGCACCAAAGAAGCAACAGCAGCAGCAGCATTAGAGCAAGAGTCAAAGCTGCCTGCTGTGTCAGCCTGTGACGCTGGCGTCGCGACGTTGACGTCGATGCTGGCGTCTGCGCTAGCGCTAGCGTTAGCGTCGACAGTGACTCTTTGCTTTTGTGTACAGTTGTTCATTTCATGCCTTTATTTTTCGGCCGCCGTCAAACGCGGAATAAAATTTGTGTTCTGTTTTTTTTTTCTCGCTGTCTTCTTTTTTATTTTTGCGAAATTAGCAGCAACAACAACAACAACAACAACAACAACAAAGCAACAACTTTGCAAACTAAGAGCAGCGAATTCTTTTCATTTGCCATTTTATTTGACTTCGTTTTTCAGTTTTTATTTTCTTGTCCATGGCGACGCACAAAAGCGCGTTAAGTTTAGCCTATTGAGAACTACAACAAAAACAGCAATAACAACAACAGCAACAACAACAGCAACAACAATGGACTGGCAACGTATTTAGGTCAAATGCTCAACTGGCACTGCGTGCCGATTGGCAAAAAAAGAAGCGAAAAAATTTTTAATTTTTTTTTTTGCGAATCTTTTTTTTTTTCTAGGTTTCGCTGGTTTATCTTTTTGTTGTTGTGCCGAGTTGTTAGTTGTCTATAGAGCAAACAACAACAACAACAACGGCTCGAATGTTTTATTGCCTATGGTGTGCGTTGCTTAAATAACGGTTCATCAAATGCTAGCGAACATCATGGCATAGATACATACACACAGATACAGATACAGATACAAATACCAAAAAAAACATATGTTTGCATACATATGTGTGTGTGTGTGTGTGTGTGTGTGTAGTACATGCCTGGTATGCAGATGGTAGCTGGTATCTGGTAGCTGGTATATGGCCAACAAGCAGCTATAAAAAATGCCTAAAAAACTTATTTGCGGTTTTCAAACATTTCGCTTCGTTTTCGGCGTCTACCTGCTCGCAACTCTGTTATAAAAGATACATTTGTATCTTTCATTTTGGAAGGGAAGTCAAAGTCAAAGCAAAGGATCGTCAAACTAGTGCCAAGCATTTGAATAAGAAATGATTGTGTTTCAAATGGATTTAGGTTGAAACTTGAAAGACTATAAAAATGTTGAGGGAATTGAATTTAAGAAAATTTGGCTGGGAAACTAAAGATTCAAATAATTGATACTTTCAATGGATATTGGATTTATAAAAAGAGCTTTTGCATATTTTAGATTTAACATTTTTACAAATAAAAGCGCTATTAAATATCGATCTATGGACATATTGAATAAATAAATGAATTAATTAGTACAGCCCATCTATCAATAGCTAAATTAACTAAATTACTAAGTGCTGTTTTTTTTATGTACATAGAAAGTCTATTTAACATATTGTAACAAAATTGGCATTAATTTCTATACATTTTACGTCAAATTATTAAATTAGTCATCAAATACCTTATTTAGACCAGCGGTGGGCACGCAGTGGCTCCGGGAGCAGCGACTGCTCTCAACTATTTTTCTGCCTACTGTTGTAGTTGTTATTGTTGTGCTCTCAAATTCAGATTTCGTGCCCATTGCTGATTTAGACATTGAAAAAACGGGCCTTAGTCGATAAATTTAAAAAAAAAACAAAGTTTTGAATTTATTTAAATATTTTAAAAAATTTTAACTTTCTGCATATGAATATTCACATTCATAATCGATTTCTTAAAATATTTTAGCTATTTAATTTCTGCACCCGCTACCCAAATCGGACTCCTGAAGAAAGTTCGGAATTCGAAATTATAAAATATAAACACAGTATTTTGGTACAACTCTTATTGAGTACATATAATATTCAAAACTTTAGAATGAATACAATTGTACACATGATGTGATTACTTTGATTAATTGATTAATTGACTGCTTCTTCGTTTGATATTGTTGGGTACAGATTGTTTCCAAAATCCAGGTGGGGACGGCCTTGTGGGAAGGGAGGGGGTGTAGGGTGGGGGGCAGCAGCAAGTAGCATTCATTCTTCTTCTTCTTCTTGAATTTATGACAATACGTATGAGATTGATATATATGTATGAATGTATGTATATGTATCGTGTACTTTGAATTTCGTGTCCATATTTTGTCTGTCTGTAAATGTATCTGTATCTGTGTTTCTGTATCTGTGTATCTGTGTGTGCGTGTATGTGTAAGTGTGCTTTCGTCTATGCCTGTACATGTTGTTGTAAATATGAAGTTTACCGATATATACATATATCCATAGGTATTTGTAATGTCTATTAACTGATGATGTGAATTAGATGCTTCTTGTTCTTGTTGTTGTGGTGTTGTTGTTGTTTGTGTTCGATGTTTGATGTGTACAACACTTAGAATTCGCTTCATTTCATCCGGGTTAGAACTTCTTTTTGCATTTCTTATTCGAATGTTTTCCTCTGATTTCCATTTTGGATGTTTGTTGCTTTGGAAAGTTCTTATCGCTGCCTATCGCCTTCTTGCTCTTGCATTTCATCGGCTTCTTCAGTCCGTTCTCGGACAGTAGGCGTGTCAGCGAGTGCGAGCGAGAGCGTGTGCTCTTCTCCTGCTTCTCCTGCTGTGCCCTTTGTGCTTTTAGCTCTGGCGGCGTTACAGCTCTCAGCTTCCTGGCCGCATTCAGATATCGGGGCGACTCGAGGTAACAGGGCGACGTTTCGGCCAAGTTGTCGAAGCGCGGCTGCTCCGCACGGATGCGCGTCTGCATCCGAGTTGGCTTCGTCGGTGGCGCATATGACTCCACGGAGTACATGATGGATCCGCCTTTTCCAGCGGGCACGGAGCTAAGCTTCCAGCGTCCGGCACGCTCCATTTGGAAAGCGCGATAGACGAGATGCCTGGGTACTGGAATGGGTAGAGCAGCATGCATCTCCTGCACAGGAACATCAAATGAAATCCAATCAATCAACGGGAACATTGGAATGAAACGGAACAAAATTGCAAACATTCTTAGAATTGTAGAGGATTAAAATATTAGCTAAATTGGTTGAATGTGGAACAGTGGAATGTGGAACAGTGGAATGTGGAATGAAACGGAATGAAATTGAAAACATTCTTGTAATTGTACTGGATTTGAATAGTTAAATTGGTTGAATTGGGAGTAGGGGAATGTGAAACAGTGGAATGTGCAATATGGAATACTAGAATGTGGAATTGTGGAATGTGGATCGGCTAAAATGTTCATAATATTATAAATGTTAGCTGAAACGATCGAATTTAGAGTTGTGGGATGAAACAAGAGTGGAATTTGAATCATCTGCAAACATCAAGGGGGACGTTGGAATGAAACGTTGTATTGAAATTGCAAAAGTTCATGAAATGGAAGAGTATAACAGTAAAATTGTACTGAATAAGAGTAATTTTCAAAGTGTTGAAATATGGAACTGCGGAATATGGAACAGAGGATGGTGGAACAGAGGAAAGTGGAACTTGAAACCATTAAAAAATCACAGTGGAATGTGCGTTATTGAAATTTTAAGGTGGTACAATGGAATTCAGAATGCTGAAATATTGAAACAGCAAACTTTAAAAGCAAAGGAGCAGTGGAATTTAAATGATTGAAAATTATAGAAAAATTAGGATCTTTATATTTGAACTAGCGAATTTTGGAACAGAGCAGAGCAGTAGAATTCGGAGCATAATAGCTTTGGAGGCGTGGCATTTAGAACTTTAGACGTTGGCACCAACGAAATCAAAATAGAATCTGAATTTAAGCCCGTTGAATACTGGTACCTCTAACAGTGTTGGAAATGGTATCGTGCAATTCAGAACCAAATTTGACAATCGAAATGGTTTTCGCCTTACCGAATTGTATAGTTGCCGTTGGTCCTTGCTGAGCTTCGTCCAGGACAGCGGCGCTCTCTCCATGGCCTCGTCGATGCTGCAGTTGTGCATAATGCAGAATTCGCGCACAAAGTTGTAGAACTGAATGGGCGTGGCATTCTTGGGCTTGAACTGAGCCATCGCTGTAATGAGCGCGATGCGTTTCTCCTGCGGCGACAAAGTTCCCGATTTGGATTTCTTCCGATTTTGATTCGGATTCTGACTCTGAGTCAAATTCTGCGTCTGATTCTGATTGTGATTCTGTGTCGTCTGGTCGTGTGACAACTCGGTGCCATTCACAGGAGTCTGTTGTTTCCGTATTTCCGGCATTTCTTAAGTTTTTATTACTTTTATTTTTTTTGTATTTTGTATTTGTTACATATATATATTCACACTTGATACGATTTTAACAATAAGCTTGGCCAAATATTCAAAATAAAATTCTAGAATAGAAAAGTAAAACGTGTGCTTTAGTCGAGCACTTTTTATAAAATGAATTCAGTATGAAAATCTCAGCTGCTTACATTATCAACGTCAATGCCTACTTTGATTTCAAAAAATTTACATGTCTTGTTTTCCATTTACAATCAAATCAAATTTGGCAAAAAAAATCATTTCATTTTTTTTTTGGGTAAGTTGAAATATTTACATAGTTGGGCTGAAAATGTATTTATAATACAGTCTACCCATAAAATAGCCATTTCATAATACAAATTTGAAATGTTTTGGCTCGAAAATAAATCTAATTGCACAAACTACACGATTTTTTTATTCTCTCTTGGCATTATTTGCCATTAAAATTAAAATTAAAAATTAATGATTCTATAAAAAAATTTAAAAGCATTTTTAATTTAAATTTTTCAGACTTAAACAAGTCAAGAATAAAGGAAAAAGCAAACACATAAAATTTTTGTTGTACCCTATGTGCATCAAAAATGGACAAAAAGGTGTATAATGCTTTGAGATTGGCCATATTTAGTATTGATTAGAACGAGGGTTCGAATCTTGGGGTTTTAGGAGTTCTTATATCAGTGCTCCGGGCTCCGGGAGCTAGCGGCTGCTCCCGAATTCAGATTTCGTGCCCATCGCTGCTCAATGGTCTGAAAATCTGAACCAAATTGATAGATAAAAAAAAATTTATAAGAAATAGAAATGCAACTGACAATACAATATACTCTTGTCAAGTTTTAGCGAGAGAGAGAGAGACAGAGACAGAGAGATCATTATATAGCCTCGACATCGTCTGTTATCCTCATCGAATAGTTGCTTTGCATTCATCTATCACTTGGGGAGTAGTATTATCAAAGCATTCAGAGAGACTGTCAGACAGATAGACAACAACACCCAATGCTCCAGTCTATGCTCATTTCCTGTCCCCTCCCCTTCCATACCTCCCTCCCTGCTCAAGCTATCGATAAATCGACTAGTTGTCGTCGAGAAAAAAAACGCTAGCGACGGATTCAACTGCACAACACACTAGAGAGCGTTGTTAACCTTGAACAGTCGAGTCAACGATGATGACGGGCTACCCGACTTTCTGTGATCACTTCCCTTGCCCCGCCCCCTAGCCCTCCCTCTCCCTCTTACATATATATATAAGAATAGAACAGAAAACTTCTAACAAGTTTTGCGCGTGCGCAACGCGAATGCAGCCGAGCAAAAGGTAAAAAAAAAACTAAAAAAAAATACATAAAAAATATAATAATAATAAAGAAAAGCAAAGCTGGTGAATGGACAACAAATGAAATATTGAGAGAAACGACAACAACAACAACAACAACAGCAACATCAAAAACAACTACAACTTCAAATAATCATAAAAAAAAAGCGAAACCGCAACAGGGTGGCTTAATGTATGGATTGGATGGAAGTTGCGAGATTGATGGGGAGCAGCATGAAATGAATAAGTAGGAAGAGCAAGAGCAGCAAGTGGAAGAGAGGCAGAAGAGGAGGAGGAGGAGGAGGAGGAGGTAGAGGAAGCAGCCGAGAAGGAGAAGAGAAGGCGGCTAAAAATGTTGAAGCTGAATTTAATTCACGCGCGCAACATGCACACAATCCACAAATACACACACACACACACACACACACACTAAACACTACACACACACCAATACTTATTCAAGTTCCGTCATCAAACCGAAACGAAACAAGATTCAATGTCAAAGTCAAGCAAATTTTTAAGCCATTTTTCTCTTGTTTTTTTTATGATTATTTTGGCCAAAAAGGAAGGCAGGCTAATGGCTAGATTGGAAGGCAAACAGGTGCAGAGGGCAATTGATTTAATTAACTCTGTTGTTGTTGTTGTTGTTGTTGTTAACATTAACATTAACAACTAGTTAACTTTCAAAGTGGTTAGAATTAAAGATAGTTAGAGACTCGATGTATTCGTCATAAACAGCACACAATACAATATGCTTATTTATTGTCAACTTTGAACAGTCGCGACAATTTCATTTAAATGATGTCAGTAAATATTTAAAAATAGTTGGGAAAGTTGCAAAAAAGCATGCATATAAATTTTAAATAAAATTATAATTTACAACAATACAAAATTGATTAAAAACCTCGAAATTTAAAATTTCAACTTTCCAAAATGAAAATCAATATTTGTAGCCAAAAAATGATTCAAACGAAATGAATGACATTTGAGTGCATGAAATTTTGTTTGAAAATTTGATAATTTGTAGCAAACTAAACAAAACTTGAAGTTTGTCAAGTCAAATTTGTTGGCCATTTTGGCTTGATTTTTTAGAAAACAAATAAAAATGTCCAGAATCAATTTTAATGTGTTGTTTAATACTAATTAGATTATTTAAATAAATCAAAGATTGTTACAATATTGTATAATGTTAAGGGTCGAAACACTCTAAAGTTTATTTTTGTCATTTTAATTATTGGTAAAGAAAAAATGTAATTTTTTGTGTCGAATTTTAGTTTTATTGAATGCTATTAATAACAAATACTATTCTCCATATTCATATGCATATGTACCCCCTCTCTCTCTCTCTCTCTCTCTCTCTTTCTCACACTCTCTATTTCGTTGCTTGCACGCTTGAGCAACTCGCTTTGTGTTTGGCATTTTGCAAGATGGTAACCCTATTTCACAAAACCTTAGGGTTGAAACTACAACTCAACCAAGTAATGGCAAGCGCCATTGAATTTTTTACAATCCCCTTAAAGAACTCGATGAAGTTGCATAAATACAAATTCTGATTTCAGTATCAAAGGAATATTGAAAATGAAAATGAAAATAGAAAATAAACTCAAGTAAAATTGTAAAAAAATTTAGCGGAACACAACAAATATGCCAAAACAATAATAAAATATATATGTACATAAATAATAACAAATAAATTATAAATTAAATAAAATGAAATAAATCATTTTAAAATAGAACGGATATTTATTATAATTCAAACAATAAAAAAAGTTATAAATAAAATTTATAAATAAACTCAAGTAAAATTAAATCAATAATTAAAACTAAAATATATGGATAACTAAATTTGTTAAAGATTAAAATGTAAATTATACTATGCAATGATTGATAAAAAGATAAAGCGTCACAAAAAAGATCTTAATCAAATTAAATCGTCGCTATATGATACATGTGTATCCCTAATTAGTTAATTGATTTAGAATCGTAGTAGCTTGTCAATTTTAAAATTAATATATAGACTCTATATTCGATTCAATGTGAACTACTGAACGTAGTATTATAAACTTTGGTTGTTACACGATTCGTTTCGTTTTCTGTTACATTTTGTGCTTTTTTTCGTGTTTTTTTTAGCTGCTTTTTTTTACTTTTTTGTTTTTGTTTCGTTGTTTCGTTGTTTACCTTTCTGTCTGTCACACTGTTTGTTATTTTATTAGTTTTCTTATGATGCATAAATAGTTGATGTTGTTGTTGTTGTTGTAATACTTATGGCCGTCACGTGAAGAAACTAAAATGGCAGCCGCAACTCTTCCTCTTCCCCTTCCCCTTTGCCTCTTTCCCTTTGCCCTTTTGCCCACTCCCTTTTTTGCCTAGGCAGCCGTTTTGAGTTGTTTACCTTTACACCTTTTAGCCTATCGCTCTGTCGCTTCGCCTAGGCTCGCTTCAAAGCTACACACACAGACACATACATATGCCCTTCTCGCTTCCACATCGTGTGTGTGTGTGTGTGTGTACAACCCTTACCCATTGCCGTTGCACACAACTCGCATCTTGCCTACTTCTCGCTCTCCCTTTCACTTACTCCCTCTCACTCTCTCTCTCACTCTCTCTCTCTCTCATTTAATGCGTTCGATGCCGAACTCGAGGCACGCTCGCACTCGCTCCCACTCTCTTTAATAGTGCTCGCTCGCTCGCTCTCTCGCGTTGTTTCTATCTCCTACTGTCACTCTTTCACTCACTTACTCACTGTGTCCAGTCGGCTTTGCCTGCTTGACTTGATATTGAGCTACCCTACACACACACACACACACACACACACACACACACACACACACACACACAGACTCACACACACATATACATATTTGCACGCACATGCATAACACACGCCTCTTCTCTGGTTTCTACACCGAAAACAAAAATCATCCAAAAATGCAGTCTAAAAATTTCTGATTTTAGCATGCATTTTTTAAATACATTCCTGTTAAATTTCGATTCGAATTACTAATCAATAAGATTATTTTTGGAAATAATCGTAGTGACTATATAATTCACTGTTTAAAAAGTTGTGATTTTATTATGATATCGATTTCAAGAAATCAGAAATAATCTAAAATTATTAAAATTATTCAAAAATAATCAGAAAAAATCAAAAATAATCTTTCTGATTATTTCGGATTATTTTTAATTTTTTCTGATTATTTTAACTACTTTGATGGTGAAAATTTAAAATAATTTGATATTTACTAAATAGTCATCAATAATCAGAAATAATCAATAATAATCAGAATTAACCCAATATAATAAGAAAGATTATATTTTATTATATTTTAATATTTCTGATTATTTTTGAATAATTGTAATAATTTTAGACTATTTTTGATTTTTTGTAAACGTAATCATTAAATAATTGGGCAAAGCCAAAAATAATCGTCATTTTATCATAAGTTCGAATTTTAAACAAAAAATAATCTAATAACTCATGATTATGATTACTCATCATAATTTAACAGTTATGCTCAGGACTTTATTGTTGAAATTAATAAAATTACGTAATTATCCAAATTTTGACACCTTTTGAAATTGATTTTATCACGGAATATCGAAATTTTTTTTTACTGTGTAGGCTCCGCATTGCCGCCTTTCTTTGCCACTCCTCCACGCCCCCTTTTGCCCATTGGCACCTCAGATATTTCGACTATTCCTATACACACATACACACACACACACATGCACCTGTATAAGTAGATGATTTGTTGTTGGGGTTGGACATTTGTTAGGGCGGTTTGCCAATTGTAGGCGTGTTGTTGTTGCTGTTGTTGCTGTTGTTGTTGTTAGTTGCGTTGCGGCAATAATGCAACGGCCATTGAAGTTTTGTTTACATACATATGTATATACATATGTATATATATTTATATGCATTTGCATTTGTAGTGTATTTTTCAGGGCAAATCGTTGAAGCGTTCAATGCGACAGCTTCGTTTAATGTTTCGGCTATCGCGTGTGTGTGTGTGTGTGTGTGCGTGTGTGCGTGTGTGTGTGCGTGTGTGCAACATATGCACATTACACCCAACTTTGACCCCCTTCAGCCAACAATGCCACATGCCACACACACACACACACATTTTACACTATTTGCATTTGCGCAAAAAAGTGCAAAAATGTTGACATACACACGCAATCGCATAGTATTAATATCATATATACATATATATACATATTTATGTGTACTCTGTCTGCCTGTGTGTGTGTGTGTGTGTGTGTGTGTGTCTCTATAATAGCCGCCATTTTGCTGCCCAGCACTTAATGAAATTCTTTTTTACACATTATTTTCATTTTCATTTAACACATTTTCTTTCACATGATTTGCTCTCTCGCTCACACTTACTAACTTGTACACTATTTCCTTCTCTCTTTGCAGGTGAGTTGTCAACGCGTTGCAGAATTTATTTATTAATGGATTTCTCATATCGGCCTCAACCATCCAATCTGATTTCCTCTTCGTCCCCATCATCATCGTTGAACATTTGTGAGTGCATTAAGGGAATATCGCAAATATTAATACAAATAAAACCAAAAAAAAAAAATATGTACACACACATTTACGTTTTTGCTGTTGAATGCAAATGGAATTTCAATTCAGCGCGCTTCAATTTCAATTAAATGTCATTATTAATTACGGCATCGCATCATTTTTTGCATGATTTAATATTTCATAACTTATAGTTATTATTTTGTATTTAAAAAATTATTATTATTTACAATCATTTGGATTTCCATTATAATTATCAATATCATTGAAAATATTATTATTACTATCATGCATCAGATGTTTTTTTGAATTTTTTTAAATTACTCATAAAAAATTATTTTTTTAATATGAATTGATATTTGTAAAGTTATGGATTAAAACATTTCATTTTATTTATCATTAAAAGTATCATATATAAGAAATTGTTTTAAAATTGTTTATTTTTATTATTTAAAGAAATTCCATTCCTTGAATTAACATTTATATTTATATAAAGATTTATATTTTAAGGTATTCCGCACAAAAATCATTTTGTATTCGATTTAAATTCTAACTTTTCCCAATCTCAACTTAAATTCGCTCCAGTTGAAATAAACTTTGGAATAGTGTAACAATTTTAAAAAAGAACAGACCAATGAACTATGAATATTTCTGAAATTAATAGGTTAGAAGTTTATGGAAGAATGACAAATGAAGAGCTATAAAGAGGAATGTATATGGATAACCAACAAAAAATGAATGAAATCTATCTTTATACACACATTTGGTCACACTGAGAAAAATTCAAAAACTTAACTGGCTTTATTCTTTTTAATTTTGGAAGAAATTAAAGATATAGAGGGAGAAGAAGCTAACTTGCAGTTTAAGTCTCGTCTTTCGTTATCTTGTTAAGAGCTTAGAATAATTAACTTTTTCTGAAATTGGAACTGTCATTTTGCAATGTGTTGGTCACACTTAAGGATTTCATTTCTCACTCCTTTTTGCGAGTTTAGATAAGTGAACTCTGCATTTTGAAAACGATATTCACAATTGTCATGAAGAAGACGATGAAGAAGCTAAAGTAGAAAGGCATTTGGAGAATCCATGCATTTGATTATAGATTATAATCCAATTTGGGAAATGGTGAAGACTCTTGAGTGGTTAACAGGCTAATGATAGAGCGGACCGAGCGAAGGAACGATGAGAACTGCGCCCAGTCACGACATTTTGCCACAGATACATATATGCATAAGCATATATGTACATACATCCATACATACATATATACATATGTATATAGCTTTCTGGGACATCTGGGGCGACAGCTGCGTGTGCCGACTTGTAATTAGATTGTTGACCTGTCATGGGCCTCTCCAGACGGTGCAATGGGTATTTGGATTTAAGGTTTCGGGCTTGAGTTGCATGCCACTCTGGGAAACTTGCTGTCTCATGAGTTTTGTGTGGGGAGTCCTAAAGTTGCGTACGCAATTCGAGTATGTCAAAAATCAACAAGCAAATTGCAAGTCCCCAAAAGTTGCAGCGTTGCAAGTTGCAGAGTTGCCGAGCGGCCTAAGTAAACAGCAACAAAGTAAAGCGGCAACTAAATAAGACGCTGACTTCTTCTAAACATTGACAGCATTTCGTATCATTTATTTATTTTGGTGGCACCAACAAAAAAAAAAGGGGCAACTTTATTGTTTATTATTTTTGCTGCCTTTTTCTCACTATTCATTAGACCCTGTAGTTAAAACAGTACAATGAGTTCGTCAAAATGAAGTGCGTAACAGTATTTTTTTATTGAATTATTCAATTATTAATGACTTTTTAGTATGATTTTAATTAAAGGCATGATTCGCATAATTTCATTAACTCTTATAAATAAATCAATAAAAAAATCAAGCGTTACAATTAGGTACATATATTAGTTAATTATAATCCTACTTTAATTTGTTGTATCAATTTTTTATTATTGCGATTATTTTTGTATATATATATCAACACCTAGATCTTTGAGACCATAAGAGCTAGAGCTACGATTTTTTGTATGCAGGTTATTTTTATGATTGAAGCGTATTTACAGGGTCTGTCACAGTCGAGTTCACTCAACTGTAGCCTTACTAGTTTTTTTTTTTTTTTTTTAATTTTTTTTTATTTTGCTTTAATTCGATTCACGCAAAATGCTGAGACAGAAGACCTGAGTTCTAAGGTTGAAAGAGAGTTAGAATGAGTGACTGAGAGAGAGTGAGAGAGAGAGAGAGAGGGAGAGGGGAAGAGAGCGCAGCCTTAAGTGTGGCAAGTGTTGCGCGGTCTTTGGCAAGCTGTGGCATGACGGAATTGCAACCCACAACCGCAACAACATGTTGCTCTATGCAACACAGAGTGCCACCCAGCGGCGGCATCGTTGTTGTTGCTGTTGTTGTCGTTGTTGTTGTTGTCGCTGTTGCGCAGGCGCGCACCTACACTTTTGCCCTGAATGCTACTTGGCTGCCTCCTACTGACTCCATCTCCATCTGCAGCTTGCAACGTGCAACGTGCAACTCTGACTCCGACTCCGACTAGCTGAGATTAACATCACTATGTCATAAAGTTTGCCAGTCAGCTCTGATCCCATAAAGTTTTGTGCGTTGCGTTGCATTGCGTTCAACTTGCCACAGCAGCGAGTCCATGCAACAAACACATCGCGCTTGCCACATGCTCTGCTCTACGTATACTCTTCTCTTCTGGATAACAATTAAAGTGCAGCATTAATTATTTCGATTGTCTATCGATGACTTTTAGTTAATTTACTGCATTTCATAATTATTGATTGCTTTTATCGATCGATACAAATTTGCATTATTATTATAAATATACTCAATTCGATATTTCTACAGCTAATTGAAAATGCATTTTATGTTTTAAAATACAATATAAATATTAAATATAATTATTAAATATAATTATTAAATATAAATATTAAATATAAATATTAAATAATATTTATGTAGTTTTATTATAAGTATATAAATAGTACCGACACTTTTATTGCAAGAGTTTTCATTAATTTAAAATACTGAGGAAATTGTATTATTAAAATTTATAGAATAAAATTATTATAAAAAAGTAACTAAAAATTCAACGGAATGTTGCGTTCTAAATAAATGAGTAATCGATAGATGTATGCACTTTTGTGTTGGACGATCACTTTTCGTTAATTTTGACAAATTGGCGACAACATGTCGGCTTCCTCTTCGTCGGCGAGCAGGCAACAACGAAGCAATTGAATTTAGTGCTCGATCGATGACGATTTTTGACATTGAAATACGAATAATTAACTTGTCGAGTTCAGTTGATTATTATTCCTAAATTACCTCTTTCGCTCAGTGTACACAAGTAATCATGAGCGAATTTTGCTGTGCATTTTTGTAGAGCTCACTTTCAAAATTCCAATGCTCGCTTTTGGCATAGGTAAGTGATGAAAGCAACGCGATTTATCGATATACCGATATGAAATATATATATATATATATAAGTCATATATTTGTATATGGTATATATGTAAATACGCATAGGGTATTCTTTAATCGTCTTGAGTGTGCGAAATATTGTTTGATTCTTGTTGCTGCCGCAGCAGTTGAAGTTGCTGTTGCTGTTGTTGTTGTCGTTGTTGCTGTTGTTGCTGTTGTTGCTGTTGCTATCGTTGCACTTTAGGCTGCTGCACGCAGAGCACGCATTTTCAGCGTGAAATGCAATTTCTGCAGCAGTGGAATTTCAATTGTGTTGTGTTGGTGTGTGCCACAAGTATCCAAGACAGTCAAGCCGAAGACGAAGACGAAGACTCCCAACTGATCCAACAGCCAAGACTGCAACTCTAGCGTCGAATGGATCTATGGTCGTATGTGTATTGTAATTTTGGTTTTGTTGTTGTTTTTATTGCAGCTGGAAAAACTCCCGCAACAAGTCAGAGTCGAAGACAGAGTCAAAGTCTCAGTCTCAGTCGTCAGTTCTCAGTGCAGTGCGGCAAAGTCGCAGTCAGTTCGTCAGTTTGTCAGTCAGTCAACGCACGACGCTCACGCAAATCACGCAATTCGAATTGTCTTCTTTTTCTTGTTCTCCTCCTTTTCTTGGCCTCTTCTCTTGCCAATTTCATTTACCGCCGCATTCCTTTGGGGAGCTGCTGCTGCCACATCTTTCGAGCCGCGTCTTCAGCTGCATCTTTTGGCTTCAACTTCTTCAACTGCAACTTCAACTTCAACTGCAACTTCGGCTTCTACTTTTCTTTTTTAATGTTAGTTGAACTTGGAGGCCACTGCAAATTGCACTCTAAACAATTTCAAGACGTCACAAAAACAAAACAAAAAATGGGAACTATTGTTGTTCTTATGGCTGTTGGTTTTCTTAGATTTCTACCAGGCGCTTTAAAGCTGTTTAATTTAGTTTTAAGTTTGAAATTTGTTTACATCTGAACTGATAAGCATATCAAAATAGAGCTTGGAAAGCTAACCAAAAACTTTAAATTTAAATTAGAGCTTTTGTATGTTTTGAATGCACATTAATTCTTTAAGCTAACATATTTATGTGGGGTCAAAAGTGTTAATCACACTTTATAACAAGTGCGTATGTAAAAAAGCTCAAACGCAGTTGATTAATCTACGAAAATATTATTAAGACTTTAAGCTGACTTTAAGTATTTAAAGTGGAGCCAAAAATCTCATTTATTTGCATATGTTCTAATTATTTTAATCATCTAGTAAACTATAAAAAGCTCATTAAAGCTTTAGGCTTACTTAATTGTATTAAGCAGGAATTAAAACCGATACGAATATCGGTTTCAGTTACGGTTTCGGTTATGTTCGCATTTAGGTTATCGGTTACGCAAAATCTTTGAATAAAGGTTTCGTATCGGGGAACCGGTTTTTGTATGTTTCGGTTTTGAAATACCGGTAATAATAATAATTAAAAAGGCATTACTTTCTTAATGTTTCATTCACACATACATATATTTCACATATAAATCAAAATTAAAAATTAAAAAGAAAATCAAAAATAAAAAACAAAACAAGACTTATGAGTCGGAAAAAATAGAAACAGTTCAAAATTTGTCGTTTTAAATTATTTTTAACTTGATTTTAAATTCTTATAATATAAATTGAAAATAAAAATTGAAATTAGAATTGTATTTAAAAGTTATACCATAACTCTAATTTGCAATTTTTAAAAAAACAATTAAAAATAAAACTTTTTTTCAATTTTTAGTATACAAATTTATTTTTTGATGTGTGAAAAACCGAAATTAACCCTTTTAAATGAAACGGTTACTAAACGGTTATTTCGGTTTACAGAGTTTCGGTCTTAAGGTTTCGGTCAAATGAAAATTTTTCTTTTCGGTTACGGTTTTAGTTACGGTTTTAAATTTCAATCGGTTTTTACCGGTTAAAGGTTACAGTTTCGGTTAGGGTTTTATCCCTGGTATTAAGTATTAATTATTAATTGAACAACTCAATTTGATTGTTATCAGAGTAAAATTTAATCCACATCAACTTGCAGATTAATCCTTGCTTAATGGCTTCAATGCCAAATATACATATGTATATTTTTAGATGTATTCGTAAATTCTATTATTTAAAGAGTGACCTTAAAATTTCAATGCTTGCCTAATTAAAATTTATGATTAACATTTTTTTTGTTTCTGTTTTTTTTCGCTCTCGCTGTCTCTTTCTCGCACAGATCTTGTCTTGTTTTTTGAATATGTTAAATTAATATGAATTTGTTTTTACTTTTTACGAGCTGCAATTAAAATAATTGCAATAATGATGGGCACAAAGTCAGCGTACGAGTTGCACATTAATTTCATAATTATTTGAGACATTTTATTGGCAAGTAGCATGTGGCATGGGGCAAGTGGCATGGGGCATGCTAATAATTAGCACAGACAGAGCCAAAAATGAATGAAAAGCAACAAAAAAAAAAAACAAGAGGGTAACAAATTTACATAAATGCGGTGCGTCTTGTGGCAGGCTGCACAATGTGCAGCTGGAACGTGCCGCGAGACGTGGCACGCGCTTTATACGAAAAAAATAAAGAAAAAGATATGTATTAAAATGTGTGTTGTTGTTGCAAGTAGAAGCTGACGCTTCTTTGATTCGCGCGCGGCCAGTTGCCAAATTAACATGTTGTTCGGACTTTCGGGCTCTGCCTCGTTCCTCCTTATCTTTATCGACATTTGTTTTCGGCCCGTGTCCGTGTCCGTTTGCAACTTGGCCAAAAAACACAAAACACAAAACAGCAAAAAAAGGAAGGAAGGCAACAGGAACACAACAAGCCTGGCAAAAAAAGTGCCAACTGCTGTTTGGTCGTCTGTCTTTCAGTCGGTTGTTGGCTTCTCTTTTTGCTGGTGGTCCTGCCACTCGCCCTTTTGTTCTGTTCTGTTCTCCGGGCAACTCCTTTTTGACCACAATCAATGCTTAGTTGTTGCTGCCTCTGTCTCTGCCTCTGCCTCTGCCTCTGCCAGCTGCCCATTGTCTGCTGCATGTGGCAGGGACATGACATGTTGCTGCTGCTTCTTGCAACATTGTGAGTGTGTGTTGTGTGTGGTCAGTTTTGTTGGCTCGCCAAGTTGATTACTTAATTCTATTGATGACGTTTTGACTGATTGCCTTATGAGCTTTCACTTTTTTGTGCCCAATGCCCAGTTAATAACTGAGCCAGCTTTCATGTTGCACGTTGTTGTTGTTATTGTTGCTGTTGTTGCCTGTTGCTGCCTGTTGCCTGTTGCTGCTGCTGCTGCTGTCGTTCATTGTTATGAATTATTCATGCAACAAGGCAAGAAGGCGCAAGCGGCGCCTTTTTTTGTTGCCACTTTGCACTGGACTGGGACTTGATCAACCTCAACCTCAACTTCAACTTCAATTTCATCTTGCAGCACACTAAACGTTTTAATTTCGCACTAAACTCCTTGCCCCCATTTCGCCCCCCTTGCCCCTCTTGCCACCGTTGCCGTCTTGCCGCGTGCCTGGTCAACACTGTGCTACAAGAAAATCAATTAACTATAATTTATTAAAGTTATTTGAACTAATATTTGCTTATAGCAATCATGTTAGAAATAATGATTAATTAAAAATGATAGCAACAATAATAATAATAATAATAATAATAACTATTGTAATGAATCTTATAATTGTAACGAATTCATATTTTTAATTATAATAAATATAATAATTGAGATAAAAATTGATTACGATGATCTGAATTATAATATTAACTGTCATTAAAAATTGTATTGAAATTATTAAGATAAATCTTAAACAAAATTCATGCATTAGAAAAGAAAGAAAAGCATTAAAAAATAAAATGAAAATTGATACTGGGAAATGATAATGGAAAAATGAATGTTCAAAAATAATAGTAATGAAAATAGTAACGATATTTTCAATAATAATATTTCTAAGCGATAACAGCAATCACAATTTGAATGATATTTAGAATGGTAATGCTAATAAATAAGATAATAGTAATGATGAAAATTATTAATGATTAACGATAGCTTATGCTAATGCTAATAATAATGCTAATGCTAATGCTAATGCTAATGCTAATGCTAATGCTAATGCTAATGCTAATGCTAATGCTAATGCTAATGCTAATGCTAATGCTAATGCTAATTGCTAATGCTAATGCTAATGCTAATGCTAATGCTAATGCTAATGCTAATGCTAATGCTAATGCTAATGCTATTGCTAATGCTAATGCTAATGCTAATGCTAATGCTTATGCTAATGCTAATGCTAATGCTAATGCTAATGCTAATGCTAATATATTGATAAAATATTGATATTGAATATTAAAATAAAGTACAGGGCATCTGAACGTCGTGCACTCTCGGCTCAAGTCTTCAGCACAAAGCCGACTGAAAACTATTCAAAAAGTAGCTTAACAACAGCTTAAGTGTCAGCTTACAAGCTGAGCTTAAATTTGGTAATTAGCTTGAGTTAAAACAACTTCTACAGCTTTTAAAAGTTTCAATTTTCGCAGACGCCAAGTGATTTAATATGCCCAGTGTTATGATGGACAGTGTTGTTGGGACGCGTTGTTGCGTTGAATGCGAACCGCTAGATGACTTTATTAAGAGCCTGGCCAAAACGATGGTGACGGCGACACTGGAGACTTGAGAGTATGTCCAATCAAAATGGCCCGCACAACATGATTTAGTGGCGAATTCCTTCACACCTGACATGTCTGTCTGTCCGTCTGTCTGTCTGTCTGTCATGTCAATAATGCCACCAATACTGCGGACCTGGTCAACTGTTTTCAGCTCTCAGCTCTCAACTTGGCCAAACTGATAATGATGTGACAAAACAGCAGTTGGCTTTAGGCCGCCTTTTTTTGCTTTGGCTTTAAAGCCAGCGGCGATTGCTGGTCTACGCCTGCGGAACAGAGACAGAGAGAGAGAGGGAGAGAGAGAGAGAGAGAGAGAGAGAGAGGGGGGGGGGAGAGGAAGACCAATAAGGTGGACTAAGACTGGGGCAAGCTTCAAGGCACGTCGACGCTGTCATTAACGTGATTTTGTCGTTGTTGCTGTTGTCGTTGTTGTTGTAGATGTTGTTGCTGTTGTGGATGTTGCTGCTGTTGTTGTTGTTGTTGTTGCTGGCACATTATGCGTTATTACGCGTGCGCAGCCGCCGCTTTTCCCACTCGACAAGGAAAAAACAAAACAAAACAAAAAACCCGAGGAAGGAGGAAAACCAGCTGCAAGGGGAAGGGGCAGGGAAAAGGGGATAGGGGAGTCTGTGGAGACTTGGAGAATTGTCTGTGATATCTTTTGGCGTTACACCAACGTTAAGCTAAAGTGACACTTTGACAGCGATGCGTGATAAACGACAAAAGCAACAAATCCAATGTTGTTGTTGTTGTGGTTGTTGCTGTCGGTTGTCGGTTGTCGGTTGTCGGTTGTCAATGGGCTGACCAGGCTAAAGATATTCTCACTCTGTACATGGTCAACTCGACATTCGCCTAACGGTTGCCGCAATTTGTAATTCTCTTACCCAAATGCCTTTCGGCCAGCTGATATGCTAATTTGGCTAAGAGATTCGCACAAATCTTAAACTAAGAATTTAAGCCACTTTGTCGGCTATTTGAACAGCAGATGATGTCGAAAATATATGTAGCTAAATAGATAGCTAAATATGCTCACAAAATTATTTTAGACCAACTAAAAAGTTTACTCTCTTTTTCAATAAACAAAAAACTCTCCTTTATTTTGTTGATATTTATAAAAAATTTGCTGGGAATTTGTTAAATTCACTTTAACTTATTTAACATGGATTTTGAAAAGATTTTAAACTGGACAAACATTTTCCACAGAATCTTTCTAGATCCGTTAGAAACGATTTAAATCAGCGGTGGGCACGCAGTGGCTCCGGGAGCAGCGGTAGGTAGACTCTAATAGGGTTGCTGTTGTTGATGTTGTTGTAATGCTCCCGAATTCAGAACTCGTGCCCACCGCTGATTTAAATGGAAACTAGATATTTCTCTATGTGGATCAGCTATAGATCGATTCGGTTAATCGGAAATCGTAGAAACGATCGAAACGAGTGAAACACGCATTTTGATAACAAGAGATCTCTGAATGCGATCAATGCCTCAACTCGAATCAATTCAATTCAATCACCAGCTGTGCTCAGTTTTTCTGTGATCCACTTTTCCGAATCGTAATCTCGACAGCCTGATCTTGACATTGCACTATGGGCGAATAGTCGATTATTCTGGCATAAACTACAATTTTAGAGCTGGAGCTTTCAAATTTGGCATGAAGCTTAGTTGAACTAAAATACAATTTTGAATTTTTTTTTTTTGTATTTGGACCACGCCTTAGCTTTCCCCTCCTCACCCGACTATGAGAAAAACATGTAAAATATTTATGTAAAATCCAAATATAAAGCTAAAGACCTGAAATTTGGCACGAATCTTAGATAGGCTAAAGTAGAATTTATGCAAATTTTTGTTTTTTAATTGGATCTTTTCTTCGCCCTCTTTTTCTAACTGACTCAGGAAAAAAGTACAATCTTTTTTTATTCGCTGAAATATTAAGTGAGATATTTTAAACTTCACATGTTTGCTAATTAGACTTTTATAAAATTAACAATTTTTTTGGAATCATAGTTTGACCATGTGTTCACCTCCATTTCCATCCGATTCCGGAAAATTCTGATTTTTCTACCATATTTTAGCATACTTTTAACCGATGTTGCACAAAAATGCGCAAAAGAAATTAATAACACTATGTACTAGAGGCTTTAATTAATAACTTGCCATACTTAGTTGCTTGCGCCATCATGCACTTTATAAGTATGACTCCACGGAAAATAACTGCATTTTTTATTTTTTTGCTAAAATTACATTTAACAAAACCGTCGACAAGAACAACTAGACACAAATTTTAATACATATTACATCAAATAATCATTTTATATACCGTGAGCATCATATTCCATATTCAACTTGTATTCTTTATTAAAGCTTTGCTTTTTAAATTACGCTTGAAACACAATGAACTAACTGGCAAATTTTCAAAAGCATGTGCTTTTACAAAACAGCTGACTTTAGAGAGTTGCCAGAAGAGAAGAGTTGTCGCATAGCCCGAAAAAGAATATGTTTTAATCTAACTGAAGTGTTAACATTCAATAAATAAAGTCACATTTTGAAAATACTACCATCAATTTTTCGACTTTATGCCAGAAAAATCGTCAAATCGCCCAATGTGCATTGGCTAAAAAGCGAAAGAGAGAGAGAGGGAGAGTTAGAGGCAGAAAGAGAGGGCGATGCTTTATTTCAGCATATTGATGAATGTTTTTTCCTTTAACTATTTCGATTTGAGTTTTGGGAAATTGTAGCTCAAGGTGTAGACAAAAATTGCAAAAAAAAAAAAAAAAAAAAAAAAAAGTATATCAACATTTGAGCCAATTGACAACTCTGGCAGCGACAACAACGACGACAACGACAACGTTTTCCGCTTACGATAAGCAACAACAATGAGCAGCAATTGTTGTGTGTGTGTGTGTGTGTGTGCGATACGCGTGTGTGGGCGCAATTTTCCATTGAATTATAATTTTTCTTTTTCCCGTTTTATTTACTTTTTTGTTGTATTATTATTTGCAATTGTTGTTGTTGTTGTTGTTGCACAGGCATTTGGCTTGTCATAATTTTCATTACATGTTGCTGTGTCTCTTCGTTGTTGTTGTATATGTTGTTTGTTTCTGATTTGCCATGTTGTTCAGTCTGAACCTACGTCTTGATAAAGATCTCTCTTGTTCTCTCTCTCGCTCTCTCTCTCTCTCACTCTGTTGTGGAGTGCGGGCTGTCAGCAACAACAGCAACATGGGCAACAATCTGATAAGAATGTTGTTGTGTCTTGTGGCAAAAGCAACAGACAACAAACGCGACTTGCAGACTTGCAACAACAACAAAAAAACAAGAGAAAAAAAAAAGATGTATACAAATTTTTAGAAGCCAAAGTCGAAGTTGAAGTGCGTTTTGCCTGTCAAAACAAACAAAACGAAACGCAACGAAACGGGGCAACAAACAATTGTGGCAACTTGGTCGCTGTGTTGCTGTGGTGCTGTGCTGCTGTGGTGGTGCCACCCACGCGGCATGCCCCGCTTATTGACGAATTGTGGCAGTCGACGCAGTGGCGCAAATCGGGAACGCCAATGACATTATAATATGTCAATTTTCATGCCGCTTGGCAGGCGCGTGTTACAAAATGTCACAAAAAAAAAAAAAAAAAATGACAACAACAACAACCACTGACAACAACTGCAACATTGAGGCAACAACTCTATTGTGCGCCCACGCGTTCTTGTTGCCGCTTTATAATATTTTTTTTTTTTTTTTTTTTTTTTGCATAGCAAACATTTGCAGTTGTTGTTGCTGATGTTGCCCCCAAAGCATACAACATGCAACATTTAACATATTTTTATGCGTTTCTAGCAACGTTTTGTCATGTTTGTGTTGACAGAGGAGCGGAGACAAAAAGCAGCAGGAGCAAAAACAACATGATGGACATAGAAATAGAATTGAGTTGATTGCAACATAACTGCATTGATCTCTCAATTCTCCGAGTTTTAAAACTGAATTATTTTTTGGAATAAATACTTTCCTCAAACTGTTGAATACTAAAATCAATTCATTGAGATTCCTTTAACTTACTGATTAACATTGATCATGACTGACTCAACTGCAAGTATCTTTAGGATTGAGAGTTAAGCTCAATATCATCAAGTAATGTACAAAATGTTAATCATCATTGATCAGATCATTAACATTCTCTTTCCGATACGATCATTATAATATTATCTAGGCTGATCATACACTGATCTTCATTAACTAGACAGATCATTTAACTCAATTTTATTGAATGCAATTTTTATATATGACTACTTATTCTATTCGATCTTTCGATCGATATTTCTTACCCAATAACTGCCCATTGCAAGATCACACCCTTGTTCCTCATCGATCTCTTCTCGATGCATTGAACGAAATAAAACCCCATAAGAAAGAGATCAAAATCTGGACAGTCGCTCCACATGAACCGTTTCAACTGTCAGCTGGTCGATCGGTTGTTCGCCAGTTGTCGAGTTGGCCAATTGGCCTGACCAAGAGTTGTTTTTATGAAGCATAATTACAATGATCTCTAACCGACTTTTAATTGAATTAAAATGCGAAGTAACAAACGCTGCATAATAATAAATTGCCGTCGATTGACGATCGTTAGCCAAAAGCGAAAGTTGCGTTCGCCAAATTGGCCAAGTCTTAGATCGTTTGCGATCGCCGATCTCTTCAGTTAGCCGGTAGTCGTCCTGTTCCCGTTGCTGTTGTTGCGATTGTTGCTGTAAATTAAGATCGTGCGATTAGCGCTGACAGCCAAAGAAAGAGAGAAAGAGAAAGAGAGAGTGAAATAGAAATAGAAAGAGAGACAACTCTCTGAGCTTTCTACATTTTTAATGAGCATTTCAGCTGCAACATCGATCGTGGCCCGGCGGCATCTAAGGCGCCATCATCGATCCAAACGGAACGTGTGGCTTGAGATCGGCTTTGGGATCGTATCGGGTTGTGGGTGTGGGTGGGCGAGATCACTCTCCCGCGGAATCCTCTTATCACAAATTATGGGAACGTTGTCTTACGCCTCGGGAATAAACTTCCTCTCACTCTCTATCTCTATCTCTCTCTCTCTCTCACGTTTTCTTCTTTTTCACTCTCGATCAGTCGATCGTGTGTTCGTTTCTAGCATACTTAGTTCATTTAGGCAAATGCCCTTACAACAATATGTATCCATGCTCTAGAGATTGCAGCTTTCCAATTGATGTTCCCATTCAAATAAACTTTTCTCTAATCTTGTTTTAATAAATTAAGTAAATAATTTAAAAAATCCTCGTCAAAATCATCGTTGAATCATACTAAAATATACTTATGATATTTTCGATTTCTGCGGATAATCAAATTTGCAAAATTGTTTCAGTATTTGTGAAATTGGAAAACAAAAAACTCCGAAATTATAAAATTCTTAAAGCTATCTTTAAGATCAATTAAAAATGGTATGCATATAAACCAGCGGTGGGCACGCAGTGGCTCCGGGAGCAGCGACTGCTCCCAACTTAGGTAGACTCTAATAGGGTTGTTGTTGTTGATGAAGTGTTAGTGCTCCCTTATTCAGATTTCGTGCCCACCGCTGATATTAACTTGTAGATTAAAGACTTGAGAGCTTTGTTTGCTTTTGTTTTTTAATATTTTGGAAAGGGTATTGATATGGTCGCCTTATTGAACTTTGCAGAGTTGGCATTGTTGCAGCTTGTTGTTGTGCGGGTGCTGCCTGGTTGTTCAGTTGTTTAGTTGTTTGGTTGTTTAGCTGTTGCCTGGTCAGGTCGTCGTCACAGGCTCCTGCAGCCACGACCCGACCGCGTCTTTGTCTTCTGTCCTCTGTCTTTTGCAGTCTGCAGCCTGCAGTCTTCTCTCCTTCCCCCGTCTTGTGTTGTGTTGTGTGTTGCCGTTGTTAATTTGCGTTTTGTTGCGTTTGCCAGTTCAACAACATGGATTTGTTGCTGTTGGTTGTTGGTTGTTGTTGGCTGGCAAATTGTTACACGCGTTGCTGCTTTGATGTCTTTATGGGTTTTGAATTTGTGGGCTCCATTCGCCGGCACACAATCGTGACTGCAATTCGCAGGGCCAAAACTGCGACTCGAGTCGAAGTTGAAGTTGAAGTTGAAGCTGTAGCTGTTGTTGTTGTTGCTGTAGTTGTTGTAGTTGTAGTTGGAGCAACGCTCGCACTCTTGCCTTGGCCAAAAGACATAATCAAATGTGGACAAAATTATTGAGCAATTTAGTTTTACTTTATGGAGCAATTGCAATTCTTGGTGATGGTTCGCCGTGCGGATGCCTTTTACCAAGGTCTCCTTTCTCCCCTCTCTCTCTCTCTCTGTGTCTCTATCTATCTCTGTCTATCGCCTGTACTCCTCGTTGAGTGTTAATGCTGGAGTTGAAGTTGAAACTGCAGTTAGAGCCGAGTTTGTGGAGCGTTTTCTTTATGTTTATGCGGTAAATGGCATTAATGGATTTATAGATGCACACTCTCTGTCTTTCTCTCTCTCTCTCTCTCTCTCTCTCTCTCTCTCTCTCTGTCTCTTTCTCTGGGATTCTCCAACTCTCGCATCTTGTTGCTTGTTTTGATTAGGATTTATGTGGTGGCGAGACCATGTGAACTCAACTCTCATGCACAAATGAGAGTATATTGTGAAAAGAATCGCATCAATCATGATATTTTAAATGTTCAATCAAGATATACATGGGTAGAAATTGCGTCAATCAAGTAGAACATAAAATATATCAATATAATGCAAGTTTAATGTAAAAAAAGAATGCTTCAATCATTATGTAATGTCAAAAAAAAGTGTTATAAGCTTTAAAATATTTAAAAAAAAATCAAAACAGTGTTAGAAAACCTTTAATCTTTTATTTACATGCATATAAATCGTATATTTAAACCAATCAATCAAATCGATCAATCAAATATTCATAAAATATGTTCTGGTATTCAGGATCAATTGTTAAGTTGATCAACTTCAATCGGTATTTCTTCATAGATTTCCAACAGTCATTTTCAATCAATCAATCAATCATATCAATTTAGCTCGAGCTCATTAGCATTCTTGTGGGCAGACGAAAGCACTTGAAATATTTGAGCACTATGCAAAAGTTAAGAGCTTCAATCAAGACGCTTCGATTGAGGCGTCAATCAAAACATCGCCAACAAATCGAATGCGATTTGAACTTATGAGCGACCTCTTACAATATTAATAACAACAACAACAACAACAGCAGTCAAAGCACCCACACAAACACACACACACACACACATGGGCATAAGTACAGTGGGATAAACAAGTAAATTTGATTGATGGTTGCATTGAGTTGGCAATCCCCGAATGCAGCCCCAGGACCAGGACCCAAGAACCAAGAACACTCTCCAACCTGAACTGAAAAGCATGACAAACGTATTTTAACTCTTCTACTTGCCGCATTTTCTACTCTTCATTTTCCACTTTTTGCTGTTTTGTTTTGCGCTCACGTCTTGAGCCGTGCCCCGATTTATTTTGCTTATATATATATATATAGTTGTATGTACATAGACATATTTAGAAGCTATAGAGAGCGAGATATTTTTGTTGCATTTTATTTTGTTTGTGGCTTCTTTTAGCCGCTTTTGCCCTTTGGCCAAAAACTGTCGCAACTCATCAATTTTCATTCAGGCCGCAACTCTGGCTCTCGCCTATTATTCACGCCTAGCCATCGAGCATCTGAGCATCTGAGCATCGAGCATCGTCGGGTAACGAGCGTCCACACACTTGCCCCTTTTCTCTGCCCCTCCTTGTGGCCATTCGGTGGGCGTCTGACGTTAAGCCAGAGCAATGAATGCTTTTAGCTGAAAACTGAGTAATTGAGTGACAATTAAGTTATTTCTAGACGAACAAGCCCCGATCAGCACTCAGCTCAGCTCAGCCAGTTGGCCAGTTCTCCACATTATCCACTTCTTCACTTCTGCACTTCTCTGCCTGTTGACCAGTTGTCCAGTTGGTCAGTTGGCTTTTTATGAAATATTACCAAGTTCATATCTCAATTATGAATGCCGCTGTCACCGTGCCGCATAGGCTTATGATCTGCGCTTGAAATTATTTATAGCCAAATTGTCGAAATAAAAATATTTGTATTTTAGAGTAAACTAACGTATAATTAGTTGATTGAATTCATTTATTATATAAAATATATATAATTTAATTATAATAGAAATCAAAGAACGAAAATGTCTAGTTCTCGTTGCTTTGTAATTTGGTATTTCAATTCAAAATTATTTATAAACTATTAGCCTTATTTTTTAACTTTTTAACACGATTTCAAGTATTTACCAAGGACCGAAACTGTTATGAGGAATATAAAAAAAAATTACTTTTAATAATTACTCAAAGACTTTTACTTTATAAATCATACTTAATAATTACCTTTGATTAAAAGAATAAAAATTATAAATAATTATTAATATTGACTTTTATTATATAAATCAAAAATAATGATTAAATTTGTTTATTTTTTTCTTTTGATCTTTTTATGTAAATTAGGTTATCAGGAAGATGTTGAAAATTTAGAATGTTTATCTTGAGCATTAGCAAAGATATTCTAAAAAGACATTTATAAACAATTTCAAATTATAAAAGCCTTTAAAGACATATGTTTTCAGTGTAAAAACAATAGTTATTTGAAACTTTTATTTTTTTCCTCACAAATAAAAGTCTTTCGAGTGTCCTTAATCCTAATATGTGATTTTTTGAGTTGAAATTTTGATCAATTACAGTAATTTTCAGTTCCTGATATTCACACTTCCTTTACATCGGCTTGAGCATATTTATGAAATTTCCTACAAGTTTGGTGCCACTGTGCCGAAGCTGTGCTCGCTCTCTGCAGTTGCTGCGCTCTCTGAGTGAGATTAATCGCAGCTTTGACAGGCGCTGCATTCGACAACAACAACGACAACGACGACGACGACGTCGCGACGCTGCTGCACTCTTTTTTCTTCTTGAACATGATTAAGCGGCCAACCGAAGTGGAGCCGAAGCGGAGGCTCGGGGGCTCGGGTGCTCGCGCTTTCGACTCGGGCAGCAAACGGCGACTGTCTTTGACATTATCGCCGCCGTCGCGTCGTCGTCTCAGTCCAAGTCAATCATTGCCATTGCCTAGCATCATCAGCTGATGATCATCATAATGAGCTTTGTGAGCTTTTTTTTGGCGTTGCCTTTGATGTTGTTTTGTGGGCCGAAACGTTGAACTTTAACATCGCTTATGTCAAATTATGTCTTCATTTTGCACATTCTGTTAGGGGGCTGCAAGGGGGGGGGGGGGGGTGCAGGGCGTGGCGTCCGTGAGTCTCGACCAGCGGCTGCTCTCTCAACTTTTGATTTATGATTGTTTTTGTTTACCGCATGCTGCAATTTGTGAATTATTACGCGTATGCTGCGTGGGCGGGGGGTGGTTTGAGAGGGGGGAAATAAGTGTGTGTGTGTGTGTGTGTGTGTGTGTGTGTGTGTGTGTGTGTGTGTGTGTGTGCTCTGACAAATTGCACAAGAGCCGCGAACTTGAGAAAAACAATTGCAGCGATAGAAAAACATGCGAATAGCAAAACAAACAACAACAGCAAGAACAACAACAACAACAACAGCAACGACGAAAAACAGACGCCAAGCGATTTAAAAGCGCAGCGACAAACTGCAGGAAGTGAGAGAGTGAAAGAGTGAAAGAGAGAGGGAGGACAACAGTTTAGACGTCGCGACGTCGTGCGTGTATGTGCATATATGTATGTATGTATGCACATTTGACGCCCGCCAGCCTCTGCCGGCTCTCTGCCGGCTGCTCCCTATGACAGAGCTTACATAAGCAGCGCGTCGTTTCCGTCAATGTCGAACGCGCTCGCGCCCACACGCGCCATCGTGCGCTCTCTCTCCCGTTCTCCCGCTCTCTACTGCTCTCTCCCAGATTGTGGCTCTCCCGCTGCTGCAATGCTTGCTGCTATCGTCGTTGTTGTTGTTGTTGCAGCGATCGCATTGCGTTGCGCATCAGAACCGAACGACGCTCCTCGACCTTGACAGTGAAATTCATTTGCTGTCGACGCTCGCCGCGACATCGACCGCGACGGCGACGGCGACTGCGAAGCTTTTGCAATTTACGAGCGCAAATTGTTTTTGTTGTTGCTGTTGTTGTTGTTGCTCTCGCGGTTGTTGCTTTTGTACACTAGTTTGCAATTTGTAGAACACTCAAACATTTTGCGTATGCGGGCGTACTGAATACTCATTGTTGTTGTTGTTATTGTTATTGTTGTTGTTGTAGCTCTAGTTGTTGTTGTCGTTGTTGGGTTAGGTGCATTCGCCGCGCGACCTTGAACATTTTGCAATTGGCAGCGTGCGCACATAAAACTATGTACACATGTATCTACTATATAAGATCTAATACGTACACACTTAGATATGCACATACATACATATGTACATATGTATGTACATACCAATGTACATACATACATTCGCACTTGCTTTTTCATGCACTTTCGAGATCGTTGCATCGAAATTTCACGTTTTACCCTACGATCGAAAATTTTGAGTATTTGGAGCAGCGGTGGGCACGCAGTGGCTCCGGGAGCAGCGGCTGCTCCCAACTTAGGTAGACTCTAATAGGGTTGTTATTGTTGATGTTGTTTTAGTGCTCCCGAATTCAGATTTTGAGCCCACCGCTGATTTCGAGTTAATCAGAAAATGTAGAGCACATTGTAATGGCAAAAATCGAAAGTAGGGAGCACAAAAGTCATTAGATTTAAACTGACAGTCGAAATATTCGAAAACTGCATTTTTTTAAGAATGGGCCCAAAATTTTGCCACAAATGGCCCAAAAGTTGGTCGAATCCGTCTCAAAAAGAATAGAAATGGTGGTTGACCAAAAAGATAGTAAGACCAAGTATTATCTTTTGTTGTTTTATTAAAAACTAAGATTTAAAAATTTAAATTTTTTAGTTTTTAATTATTCTAAAATATTGGAAAAAATATAAATAAAGTCATTTTTTACAGTAAACCATCAGACTAACAAGCTGCATTTGACTTTTTTTGAAATCTCGTTTAGTTTAGATTTTATGGACGCCTAAACTTTTTCGAAGGTGCTGGTTGAAATAAGCTTTGAGCCACTGTACATTTTCAAACATTTAGTGTAGGAGACCAAAAACATATAAGATTAAAGATGAAGACACAGTTTTCGTATATATTGCAAACGAAGCCTGACTTCAGTCATTTTTACTAGGATAGTACAGTGGATTTTCTTTCTTATTTTTTATTCAAACAGAATCTCATTTTTTCTTTACTCGCATTTCTCTGAATGATATATTTTTGTGGTAGTAAATCTTATATTATATATAGTATATATTCAAATATTATTAAAAATAGCAAAGTTGGTTTTTACTTGAATCTCTGTGCTTTTAAATCGTTTTCCAAGCGAACAAAAATAACGTTACGTTATAATATTTTGATCCACGAGTATATTCTATTTTGGAAAAGCTCTCATCACATATTCAAACAGCTAAATTAAGATGAAATATGCATTCTCAAATTCTTTAAAGGCAATCCTTCAAAAACACACAAAAATCGAGCAGCGTAAATTGGTTTTCATGCACATTTTAATTGTGTTTACATTCCAACTTTTATTAAACTCTTTATTGATTTAGCAATATGCTCTTAATATTTAAACAAAGTGTTTAGTTTTGCAAAGCAAAGAAAGTACAGTGATCGCTCGCTAGCGATATCTAAAATAATATGAAAAAGTAAACTAAATGGGAACTATTTAAAAATGGAAAGTAAATTTTAATTTAAAATTTTAAATATATTTTCGGCAATTAATGAATTATGTTTAAGGAGTGATCACTGTAGTTAGCTATTTGAATTGCATACAATCAATGCAGTTAATTAAGTTCATTTTCCTTTTGGGCTTTCAAACATTCGAATTCTTCAGTTTCATCTCATTTGCGCACTTCCCGCAAACGTCACAGTTTCAACATACAGACAAACATTATTCACATAAGCATCACACATATGTACATACATCACTTATGTATCTCTCTATATATACATACATATGTACATACATATATATGCATTTGTACCGTTGAACGTGTAGAAATGGGCAATTGCAATCGCACTCTCCCCACTCTTCCCACCCTCTCTCTCTGTCGCTCTCTCTGTCCCTCTCTGTTACTTGCTGCATCGCCGCACATCTTCAGCTCGCACTCTTCATCGGCGTCTTCGTCTTCCTCTTGGATTCGTCGTCTTCTATTGTCATGCAGTCTTTTGATGTTGTTTGTCTGGCTGCGCATTATTTTGATTTAGCATTTCTTTTTGCTCTCTTTGACTTTTCTTTTGTTGCTTTTGCAATTTTTGCGCAACTAAGCAAAAAATACCAAGGAATGCAATTGGCATGCGTACTCGACTGCCAGATACCCTGCAGGTCTTTCAAAAAAAGCATTTGCAACCAAAACATTTGCTGCATAAATAAATTGTCGACTTTTCTCTTTTGCTCGACGACGAAGAAGATGGCGACATTGTGACGCCAATTTTAGTTTTGTGGGCAAATTGAAAAACCGAGTCGAGTATACCCTTTAGCCATGTCTTATGTGTACAGGGTACCGGAATAAACAACAACATAAAACCGAACCACATTTGTATCAAAATTGTGTTTGGCAATGAAAATTGTTGGACATTGGCTTTCAACTCACACACACCACACACACACACACACACACACACACACACACACACACACACACACACACACACACACACTCAAAATCACATGTGTGCGAATTTTTCGTGGCTTTTTGCAATTTTCCCTAAAAATGTGTTTTGTTTTGTTTTTCACATGCACGAAACTTGTTTTAATTTTATTTTTAAGAATTTTAACAATTTGTGCACTTTCTTTTGTTTGCTAGCAAACATCACGTTGGTGTGTGTGCGCGGTGGGGTGGGGGGGGGGGTGGGTCTTAGTGGGGTTAGAGCATAGCAACGTTAGCGTCAAGCGTCAACGTTAGCGTCAGCGTCAGCGTCAGCTTTGGCAGCTGCTGTGCCCCGTTTGGGTCAAGTTTTCAAGGGCACGCGCGTGCAGTATGCGATTGCGCTGCCGATGACTGAGCGACGGACGGACGGACGGACGGACAGATCGACGGATGGTGGGAGGTAGTGTGTGATGACGGGGGAGAGAGAGAGAGAGAGAGAGCGGGAGCGGGAGAGAGCAGTCTCTGAAAAACGATTATGGATACGTTGTCGACGCTCTCGCTGCACATCTAACGCGATCAGTTACACTTGCCAGGCAGCCACTAATAACTACACACACATACACTCACACACACACCGACGCATACACTCACACACTCACGCACACCTACACAGCAACGCACACGCGCTCGCTCTTTCGCACGCGTTTGGCCTTGCAATATTTGCGGTTTATTCGCAGCTGCGTCACCCGCTGCACTTCCGCACACACACATCATCATATGTATGTTACATATATTCTATTTCACTCTCACGCTCACACAGCTTACGCTCTCTCTGTGTTAAAGCTCTCTCGCTGAAGCTCTCTCGTCGCTGCTCTACATCTAATGCGAGTGCAATTGTCGCAGCGACGTCGCGTCTCGTCGTCGTCGTCGTCGTCGTCAAAAAGTGAAAAGTTTGCTAAAATAAAATGCGAAAAAAAAAGCAACAAAAAGAAAACAAAACAACAAAATATAAGTAGAAAAATATAAAGAACGTTTTGTTGTTGTTGTTGTTGTTGTTGCTGCGTTAGAATCGTTTTATACGCCAACACCAAGCGCAGCCAGCTGCAGCAACGTCGCTGTCGCCGTCGCCGTTGTCGTTGGCGTCGCAGTCGCTGTCGGTGTTGTCGTTACTCGTTTTCATTTCGCCTGCGGTTTCAGTTGTCATTTTACTACAGTCGCTGTTAGTTATTTGTGTGCGTCGTCGTCGTCGTCGTCGCTGACGTTGCATTCTAAGTGGGTTTTTGGACAGACACACGCATCCATCCATCCAATCAACAAAACAAACAACAGCCTTCACAGCAGCAGCAGCGACAACAGCAGCAACAACAACAACATCACTTTTTACTAGATTTTATTTTAGTTTGTTATGATTTGTTTTTGTTGCTGTAGGCAGTGCAAATTTCCGCTTTTGCAGTGCGTTGGAAAACGCGCGCAAAACGCATGCGTCGCTGCCTGTGCCGCTGCTTGACTGCAATCTCAAGGCTATACGCGTTGTTGTTGTTGTTTTTTTTGTTGCTCTGCTAAGCTAACGGAGGAATCGCTTGCGTCGCCGCCGCGTCTGCGTCGCGTTCAAGTCTGCGCCTGCATTTGCGTCTGCGTCAGCGTCAACTTCTGCGTCAGCGTCGGCGTCGCATTGCGTCTACGTGTTCATAAGCGCAAATTCCTTTGGACGCAGTCCGTGCCGTTTGCCGTATACCGTTGCCTGGCGCTTTATTGTTGTTCTTGTTGTTATCGCGCATTATAATTGCAAACATTTTTGTTATTTTTTTGTTTCGTTTTTAATATATATTTTTTTTAAGTGTTTGCATCTTCTTTCCTTCTTAATATATTTAATTATTATTATTATTATTATTATAGCGCACAAGAAATGAACGCCACGTTTTTCGCATAATAGAAAGAGAAAGAATTAAGTGCAATAGTGTGAGCGAGAAAGAGAGAACGAATTTTTCAACATTTGTGAAAATATATGTAATTTGTAATTTTTTACAAACGATTTATTGTATATCGTGTGTGAATCGTCGCTGCCTGCTGCATAAGCAAACAGGGTGAGTCAAGTACGCATTGGAATGATGGAATGAAACGATTTGAATTGAAACAAACATTCGCATGCATCGCGTATACGCGTTATGCATTAAGTATACGCACTAACATTGTGACTAACTCCAAGATGATACTGATATAATGCTCAACAAAGAAATAAGCATGACTTATGTATGAAATGATTGCAATGAGTGGAAAATATTGGGACCTACACTAGTCGGCATATTTATTTTGACAACATTTAAAGTTAAATCTAACTACTCATAATTGGAACCCACAATTCCGTTTGAATGATACAAAACTTTCCTTAACCCATTAAGTACCCATTGAAAATTTTGAATTCTTGTAAGGGTATATTTTAAAAAGGTACTTTTTGTATGAAAAGTTGGAAAAAGGGGTTAAAATAGTCATTTTTTGCAGTTATCAAAGAATTGTTTTTTGAAAAAAAATTTTTGCAGTCACTATTAAAATTGTTTGAAGAAAACATCAAAAATTTATTTTAAAATACCGAAGAAAAAAGTTTTAAAATATAACTTTTCAAGAACTCAAAATTTTCAATGGGTACTTAATGGGTTAAGGAAAGTTTTATATCATTCAAACGGAATTGAAATGACCTTTCCATTGATGACAACATCTACATAAAGTAGTTTATGAGTAGAATTAACTTTAAATGTTGCCAAAATAAATATGCCGACTAGTGTATAATTTATTCATATTTCGAAAATTTGTAAGGTCCCAAATAAAGAACATTTTCGTATCGTTTACACTATTTAAGTTCTCAAAGTTGTCGACTGAATGTATAATACAGATTAAAATGCTTGGGATTGTTTGAAAATGTTCAAAACCAATTGAATATACGAACTAAACATTTCTGGGTTATATTTTTAAGTAAGCTTCGAAGTTTTTAAGTCAATACTTCTTGTCTATATTCAGTTTTAGATGTTTTCAATTGGACTAGTTGCTTTTTAGAGCAGCCTTCCAGGAATTTCTAGACTATAAATCGAAATCACATTTGAGAAAATTTTTTGAAAATATTTAATTTTTTAAGCATATCAAATATTAGACTTGATAATCTTAGTCAAAAACATAATACTAGGGTAATAAAATTAAAGTGAAATCTTTATTTAATATATTAATTACATTTCTTATTTCTTTTATTTAAATTTCGATTGTTGCGGAGTTGATTGTTATACCAAAGATATACATATGCATCAGTGTACATAAGTACATACACACATATACATATATCATCCAAATACAGTTTATAGAATCAGAAATTTAGTTTACATCGAACTGTTGATGATCCAAAAGGCAACAACAATAACAATTTAATAGCCGTTGTGAAGCAGACTTTCTGTCGTTGCCAACGAGCCTTGTTGTTGCTGTTGTTGTTGTTGTTTATCAGTTGGCTTGCTCGTCATTATCAGTCAAAAATAAAAACCAACAATTGAAATGGCAAGCTCTAAAATTCAATTAGAAACAAAACTGGCAAAAAAAATACAAAGGAAAAAGCAAAAACAAAAGGCAGAAGAAATTTGAAATGAAAATAGAATTGGAAATAGAAATAGAAATAGAAATGGAAGTGCATATATGCAAGCCAGCGATAAACGCTGGCCGCAACGTCAGCTGCGACGCCGGCAGCGACGTTGGCAGCGTTGACGACGACGGCAACTGATAAGCCATATGACAGGGCTAAGAGGCTAGTGGAGGTGGGGGCGGAAAGGGCGTCATTGAATGCGTGGGCTTGTGATAAGAGTGAGTGTAAAAGAGAAAGGAGATAGAGAGAGGAAGAAAAAGAGAGAGAGAGAGGGAGAGAGAGAGAGCATAGGCGTAGGAAAAAGTGATCTTTGCAGCCAACAGGTAAACCAGGTGCGACAACAACAATAACAAAAACAAAAGCGCTGATTTCGCATAGCAATTGTTGCTGTTATTGTTGTTGTTGTTGTTGCTGTTGTTGCTGTTGTTGCTGTTGTTGCTGTTGTTGTTGCAGTGCTCTGCTTAATGCAGCGCAACGAATTGCGGCGAAACTTTTTCATCAGCCCACACGAAAAACACCGAAAAGACCAAAAAAAGAAAAAAAAAAAAAAGTCAAAAGTAAAAATAAAAGAGTGATAAAAGAAAAATCGGAAAAACAGCAACACACCCAACCGCAAACGTGGCAAACAACATAGAGAATTAGGCAGGAAGATGAGGCAGAAGATGGTGGATGAGGAGAAGAAGAAGGGGGAAGGGAAGGAGGAAGAGCTCGAGCATAGCTGATTTTCCCACGAGTGCCGCAACGCTTTTCATCAACGTCAGCGTTGACAGACAGCCAACGACAACAGATGCGAATGAGAATAGACAAAACAAAAGCAAAAAAATCAAAAAAGCAACAAAAAACAACAAAAAAAAAAACAAGTAGAAAAGCAAAACGAAAACTAAAAAGTGAAAAACTGAAGCAGAGACGACGATGCTCAGGTGTGAATGGCGTTTTGTTCGATGCCCACTTTTCTCAGCTCTTCATTTAAAGCACACCCACACACCCACACACACACACACACATTAGCACTCACACACATAAATATATGCTAAAAAACAGTCATAAATTTAATTCAATTATAGGCAAATGGCAAAATGGCAAGTGAAAGGCATGAAAACTCATGTTGTGAAAAGGAAGTTCAAATGAGTTTCTTAAACGATTCGCTCAAATCAACTCGAACTGTATTCGAATATAAATAAAGCTAAGACAAACAACTAATAAGAAAATGCAAATTTTCAATACTAATATGTGTAGATAGCAATTAGAGTCTGCTACACTAAAAGTTGCCCTGTAACCAATAACATAACAACTCTAAAAATCGCAGAAAATCATTTCAAAATATTGGCAAACAATTAAAACTACTTAAATAAATAAAAATAATTTTTAATAAATTTAACCTTTTTTTTATTGTGTGTAAAAAAATACAAAAAACAGATTGTATTACATTATATCTGTTTAAAATTAAGTCAAAAACAAAGCATAATTAATAAAAATAAAAATGTATTTTTTATTAATGTTGACAGTAAAGTAAATTTATTAATGCCTTACTATTTTCTTTTATTAAATTTCAAATTTAAAAATAAATATATTTTAAATTATTATTATTATTTTAAAAATGATATTCTTATTTAATTAATTTTAAACTTATTAAAAGTATTTTTTCTTAATGTTGACTGTAGATTAAATGTTTTAATTTTTACTATTTTTTTTTATTAAATTAAAAAATAAATATATTTTTAATTATTATTTTAAAATTGATTTTCTTACTTAATTATTATTAAATTTATAAAGCGCAAATCATAATAAATAAAAATGTGTTTTTAATAAATGTTGACTGTAAAGTAAAATGATTAATTCTTTACTATTTTTTTTATTTAATTTAAAATTTACATATTAATATATTTTTTATTATTATTATTTTAAAATGAATTTTCTTTTTTAATTATTATAAGATTTATTAAAAGTATATTTTCTTAATGTTGACTGTAGATAAAATGCTTTAATTTTTACTACTTCTTTTTTATTAAATTTAAAAATAAATATATTTTTAATTATTATTATTATTTTAAAATTGATTTTCTTACTTAATTATTAAACAAATTTTTAAGAGCAAATCACAATTAATAAAAATTTATTTTTAATAAATGTTGACTGTAAAGTAAGTTTATTAGTTCTTTACTATTTTTTTTATTAAATTTAAAATTTAAAAAGAAATATATTTTTAGTTATTATTATTATTTTAAAATTGATTTTCTTATTTTGTAGCGTATTTAAAGTTTTGTCTTGCACTCATTTGTGGGTTGTGCATTATTTAGTTAAGCAGTTGCTATTGTTGCTGTTGTTGCTGTCCTCTCTCTTTTAACTTGACTGCAATTGTTGCTGTTGTTGTTGTTGTTGTTGTATCGTGACGGCGGCGTCGGCGTCGTCATCGCAAAAAATATGGGTGTGGGAAAAGTGGGCGGAGTTAAAAGTGCGACGTCGTCGTCGTCGTCGTTGGCGGTGGCGTCAACTCTTCGTGTCTGTGTATTTAGTTGTAATTGCATTTGTACAACAACGACAACAGCAACAACAATTTGCTATTTGCTGTTTTTGTCGTTTGCATGCGACACGCGCTTAAATTGAATTGGATCATATCTGACTTTTTTCCCTCATTTTTTTTTTTGCACATACGCAATGTTGCTGTTGTTGTTGTTGTTGTGTTAGTTGTGTTAGTTGTGGTTGCTGTTGTGCATAAAGTAAGTTTCGTGGCCACGCCTTTTTGTTGCCTTTCTCTCGCCATCCAACTGGACATTTGAAAGTTGTCGTTTTTAGCCATTTTGTAAAAGTCATTTTCCTGAATGTTTAACTATAACAATTTATTAGTGCCATACCCTGTAAAGACGGGCATATTAGTGCAAAGTTTATTTAGAAGTTTAAGCAAATTTTTTAAGATTTTTTAGGATAATAAAAAAAAATTTGTTGAGAGGTTTTTCAGCTATATTTGCCTATCGTTTAAAACGCGTTAAATACAGAAAATTTTGATACAAATCAGACTGCTATAATTTACAGGGTATGTTATAGCTATGCAAATTGACAAGTTCTTAGCTTATTTGTTAAAGCTAAAGTTTATTGCGTATACGCAGCGTGTGACGTTGTCGTTTTTTTATTATTATTCATTTTGTTTTAGTTGTTGTTGTTGTTGTTGTTGCATTCTCTGAGCTGTGGCCCTGGAATGTGCATTATTTCATTAGGCAACAATTGATTTCCTTGCCACGCAATTGGCAATTGGCAATTGGCGATTGGCAATCACACAGAGCTGTTGCAGCTGCATTTGAACTTGCCACACACATTTGATGAATGAGTTTAATCAATTTTCACAGCACTCGCCATGGCAGTTGGCATTGTTGCAGTTCCAGTTCCAGTTCCAGTTCCAGCTCTTGTTGCGGTCAACAGAGCCTCAAGTGTGCACTTGACTCTGAACCTATTCTAAAGCTGAGACTCCAATTCCGACTCTGAGTCTGACTCTGAGTCTGCATTGAATTGCGCTTAATTGCAGTTCGCACTTATGTAATGGGGCCGACAAATCCAATGCAATCCATTCTCTTCATTCCAATCTCAATCCATTCAATGAATACACAACAACAACAACAACAACAACAACAACGAGAACGAGAACGAGAACAACAACAACTGCAACACAATGCAAGGCGGCATTCGCTTTGTTGTTGCTGATCGATTGTTTATTAATAAGCCAGTTCTTAATGTATCTCTCTGTCTCTCTCCCTATCTCTCTCCCCATCTCTCTCTCTGTATGTCTTTGTAATTTCTATTCTGCACTTTATGATTATCTTTATCTAATTGCCGCTTTTTGCCTTTCATTCTATTTTCAGGTAAGTGCAGACTGCAATATTAAACCGATTCATTCATTCTGCGATTCGGAATTGAGCCAAGTGACAATTCACAAAGTTTATGGGTAAATCAGTGTAATTCAATAGTTATTCCTCCTTTTTTGTTAACCTCGCTCTCTGTTTATCAACTCTCTCTTTGTTTTAACTCAATTTTAATTCTCACTCATTTTCACTCTTGATTTTCTTCTGCTCGAATTTCCCATAATTAAATTACATTTGTGTCTTTATGAACTTTTAGCGGTTTTCATAGATACATTTTCGCTCATCATTTGATTTCGCTATCTTTTCTTTTTCTTTCAACAATTTCAATGTTTACTAGACAATGTAACCCAAAACTATGGTTTATCAGGGATGCCACAGAAATCGCAAGCGAAATAGAATTCCGCAGTAAGAAATTCCCCACGGAAATTTCCGAGGTGCCACAGAACTTCGAATGATTTAATGTTTTTTGGCATTTTCGAAGTTGGTTGACACCATCTTCGACAGACTAAATTACCCAAGGGTTTGTTTAGCAACTTTTTTAGGGTTTTCATTGCAGAACAACAAGTTTTTCATTTTTTCCTTATTTAATTTATATAATTTAATTCATTTAAATAATAATTGACTTTGTTTAGCTACAAAAAATTTAAAAGCAATTGGCGTGACAAAATAAAAGTTACTCGACAACTCTAGCGACTGTCTGCCATTAGTCTGGCAACACTTCGTGAAAAATGTTTTCATAAATTGCACAATAAGTTAAAGGATTTTTGCGGTAAAACTTGGTTAAAGAGCTATTTTTTTAATGCTTAATTTAAAGAAAACAAAAGTGGTTCCATATATGTACATATATATTTCAAATACCTTACTTCGAATTCTGACTAGAAAATGTGGCATCGCTGACCCTGACTTCGAAAATCTAAATCGAACTAGGTGGCAGCATCGGACGCCAGCGGATTTAGCGCTGGTTTATTCCGCGTAAAATTATTCTGCGAAATGAAATCGAGGTGAAATTCAAGCGAAAGCGATTTCTGTGGCATCTCTGTATAGTTCAGTTTTGTTTATGCTAAACTTATAATACATGCCTCTGTTCAAAAGAATATTTTTAAGATCTAATGAATCGAAATATTTTCTAGGTCTGATTATCGACTTGAAAATTTTTAGAAGTCATAATTTTTGCCTGTATTTCGAATTTAAAATTACGTTTTCTTTGTTAGTTTTCTTCTTTCTTTTTGGATATATCGATATATTGACATCTCGATTTATATTTGGTCGATTTATTGATTTCGATATTTAGCTCGATTTATATTTATATTTACAGATATGTACATATATTTCCCCTGCGAGTAAAGTGCCTAAAAAAATAAACTAACCTTATTTATCGACTGACATTCGGACTCACACTGAGGGGACACAGTCACCGTTATAATTCTCTCACCCTCTTGCAACTTCTGTATGTCTGTCTGTCTGTCTGTCTGTCAGCTGTTTCTGTTGACCCAATTTCATGATGCGCGACTTTTTAGGGTGAAGATTTCTATCAGTTTAATGAATATTGGCAACCCTTATGCTTTTTTTTTGTTTTTGTTTTTGTTTTTATAGTGCCGAGTGAAAGTTGTGGCACGTGTGGCAGTGTGGCATCTGCTGCTAGCTGTTCTTAATTGTCAGCGAAATGTGCGAGACTTCTATGGGAAGTGCCGTTAGGTTGCTTCCTCTACCTTTTCCTTTTCCTCTTCCTTGCCTTGATCTTTGCTGTTGTTTTGGTTAGGGGAGAAACTTTCACTGGCCTGTGAATGCGCAATGCGTGGCAGCTGCCCCAAGTGGCTGCCACTTGCATACCACATTCCGTTAGCCATAAAAGCAGGCATCAATCATAGGTAGCTACCCGGCTGCTGCCTCCGCCGCTGCCGCTGCCTCTGTTGCAACCTCATATCTGCCACAAAATGGGGCGTTATCGCTCTTAATGACGCGTCATTTGTTGCAAGTGCCGCATGTTGTTGTTGCTGTTGCTGTTGCTGTTGTTGGCGTCTCGAGTCAACTTATTAGATTTGCACATGCCGAACGATTCATCTTTTAATTACCGCGTTGAAAGCGCGCATTTTTCAATACCGCATCGATTTCAAGCCGCAAAGCGACTGCGCAGCTGCCACATCTCTCTCTCTCTCTCTCTCGTTCTCTCTCTTTCTACACAGAAACAAAAAATCATTCTTGAATTCCAGTTCAAGAACTTTACATATGTATTCAGGATATTATTGTTAAATTAACACAATATGCAGATGAAATCAAAAGCTTCAAATTAAGCAATAAATCTGTCAAAGAAGCGTCAAATATTTGAATTTGAAGAGTCGCGATATTCAAAATATTTATGTTATTTACTTATAAATTATAGCACGACTTAGAGCTGTCAAAAAAGCTAATTTTGTCTTGACAATTCAACTAAAATATAAAAAAAAAACAATGTAACAAATGAAGTTATTATAAACTTTAAGAAAAGAAAGAAATTATAAAGTCTGGGGTATGCAGCAAAATTATAATTGATCCAACAAGAATCAATGACAGATATTTAAAGCACAAATACGCGAATCTGATCTCTGATCCGTTGGGGAAGGACCGAAGGATCAAAGGACAGCTAAGATTACTAAACTTCTAACTCGCCATCAAATTGATTTTATCCCGGAATCTTTTGGACTCTTCTTTTTGTTCAGTGTAGCTGCACAGTGTGTGTGTGCATCTCTTTCGCACCAACTGCCCACGCATGCCTGAGCAATTTTTGCAGTGCGCTTTGCACTAAAATAAATCTACAGCGATTTGTTTGTTTGCACAAGCCGCCAACTCGAGTCCCCCCTGCTCCACTCCTTGCCACGCATAGAGTCGCCTCCGCTCTCTGTGTCTATTTCAAGGCGTCTCCAACTCCGACTCCAACTCCGACTCCAACTCCGTTAAGCGCTCGGGGGCCAAACACTAAATATTAGAGCCTGCTTAGTTGCTTATACCAAGTGCATATTCATGTGCCCCCTTCCCCTCCCCTTCCTCTCTATCTGTCTCTCTCACTCACACGCTCGCTGTCTCTTTCTTGCTTGCTGGTGTTATTTATCATAAAAAATTGCTCAGATTTGTTTTGCGACGGCAAAGACATGACGCTCATTTGTTAGCAAACGAACTGGCAACTCTGAGGGGGCTGTGGGAGGGGAGGGGCAACTGACTGCACCAGCTGCCTACCTGTTACCCCTCCCTCCTGCCCTCTTCACTCTCTCTTCGACCATATGCTTTCTCTCTAGGCGTTTGCATACCCTCGAACCATAAAAACGCTTGAAAAGGTGTATTATAAAGTATGAGACGAACAACATCGCCCACAACGTCTTGACTGCGGCTGAGTCTCAAATTTATCTGTCACTCTGTATACCCTGTAAATTGAATAGCCGAACTAAAATTGTTTTCAATTTCACAGTCATATATTATTATACTGTCTAAATTGCAATGATTTCAATTGTTGAACTTGTGCTATGATTAGATTGCTTAGACATATGATTTATGTCACTGCAGGGTGTCTAGTAGTCGTGCATTTTTATGCGAAATCACATTTGCTACAATTTCAAAGATGGCTAAAAGCATTTAAAGAGCTAAAAACTATTCATTATTTAGGTTTAATGCATCTACAGGGTATCAGTTAGTCGTGCTTTCCACTAAAAAGCCGTTTTTACTACAGTTTTATTGATCTTTGCTGTGATTTGTTGAATCTTTAGAGCTGTTAATAATTTATTTATGCGATTTCAGCCACTACAGGGTATCTTTTAGTCTGGCATTTAGCTGAAATGTGATATATTGTCGACTCAATAAGCTTTTTCTACGATTTGTTGCTTTAATATAGTCTGCGACTATGCATATATTGCGAAATTTACAGTTTACAGGGTATTTGCTAGTCGTGCATTTATTGTGAAAGTTATTTATTATAGTTTATTCATTTATGCTATGACAAGCATAGCTACATATTAAGTTTTTATATTTGGTTAGAGCATAGGGTATCTGTTAGTCGGGCATTTGTTGGCTTTTGGCTGCTCTCAGTAAAACTTGCTCCACACTTGGGTCGTGTGTTCTTATTTATATTAATGCAGCCGCCGACTGTTGCCAAAGTTCAACGCAAATATAATCTGTCAAATAATTTATCAGTGTTTGCTGACGATGAGAGCTGAGAGCAGCAGCAACAACAACAACAACAACCGCAGCAACAACAACAACAACAACCACAACATTGAGACCTCGCTGTCTGTGGATGTTGCCGTGTGCAAAGTTCAATTCAAGTGCTTGGCAACAACAATTGAATATCGATAAAGAAATGCTTTCTTCTTTCAATTCTACCTATTTCTCTTCTCTCCCACCTTTTACCTGCTCTTCTCTTCGTCTCCCATTTCTGATATTTGGCGATCTTTGTTTATTTTTGGAAGCGGAATCTAATGATGCGAGTAATGTACATACTTCACACACACACACACACACACACACACACACACACACACACACACAAACGACGATCTTTTAAAGCATTTTCGAACACTACTCGTATTGGGACTTTCAGTTTACACATGCTTCACATTCAAACACTAAATTGTTGCTACTATTTAACTACTCTCCTTTCAGCTGTCAATAAATCCGCTAAAGTGGTTCTTATAGCACTTTATATTGTTATGGTTTTTAAACATTAATTATTTAAACCAGCGGTGGGCACGAAATCTGAATTCCACCTAAGTTGTGAGCAGCCGCTGCTCCCGGAGCCACTGCGTGCCCAACGCTTATTTAAACTACCAAATTCCATTTTCTGAAATCAAGATTGAAACATGTATCTTCTAATTAATTTTTCAACAAGTCTATAGTTTCTTTTTTCTTCAGCAAATGGCGAAAACTACGATTCTTTACTATTATATTTAAGCAGATATTTTTATTGAAATTAACCTAGTTTATAATATAATAATAATTACATGTTTTGTAGTTTGCAGTTGATTTTCTAAATCTTAAACTAAATAATTAAGAATACCATAAAAAATTAATTTGATGTTTAAAAGCTCTCTTCTGTATTGTGAATGGAACTTTGCCAGTTCCGGTTCCGTTTCAAGTTCTATTCATGTTTTTTAATACACAAATGTCTGGCTAAATATTTGCGTGAATTCACGACGTCGACGATTTTGTCATTGTTGGTTTTTGGTTTGTTTTTTTTTTGTGTTTTTGCTTTGCGTTGTAAAATGTTTTCAACTGTTTGTTGGCATTTTCGCATTTGGCTCCGACCGATCGACAATCACTCGCATGTGTGTGTTAGTTTGTGTGTGTGTGTGTGTTAGTTTGTGTGTGTGTGTGTTAGTTTGTGTGTTTGCTCTCAAACAGAAACGATTAAATTATCTCAAGGTTGCACGCGCGCTATTCTGTCTGCTTCTTCCGCAGTTGCTGCCATTCTGGGCTATTTTCTTCGCTGTCGCTTTTTCCTTTTTTCGCGTTTTTCACTTACCACCCTCTCACTCTTTCCCTGCTTTCTCCCTCTCTCTCTCTCTATCATTCTCTTTGTCTCTCTCAGTCCATCAAATACCTCATGAAATACGCATCGTTTCTCTCAATTTCAATTGCATTTCTTGCTTTTATTGGTTAAACAATTTTTAAAAATCTATTTATTCTACGTTCATTATGTACTTTTTGGGCTATTAAAAGTTAAGTTGCATTCTCTTATTTAAGAAGTATTTTAATTTAATTTAATCAACAGTTGATTAACTTATAGCTAGGAATCTTGATAAGATTAAAAGTTTACAAAATAATTAAATATTTTATGCAAATTTTATTAAACGACTTACAATATGTATGCAATTTATTTCACATGCCGTCACTTAATGATAAAGTGACCATGGAGAACCTATCGACAACTGGCTAAATGTCGAGTGTCGAGTGTCAGAACTGATGGGGCAAAGAGCTTAACCCAAGTGTGTGTGGTTCAACTCAACTGTGGTGCCTGTGGTTGCTCCTCTGCATTTTCTGCCTTTTTTCAGTTTCATTTTTATTTTTATTTCTTTGGTGTTTGGCATTGTTACCCAGAGACCCACAAACAAGTGCCTCCTTTTCTGTTGTTGTTGTTGTTGTTGCTGGTGTCAAAAGCTCGACGAAGGCCACAAGCGAATGCGGAAGCTGCAACAACAACAACAACAACAGCAGCAGCAACAACCACAAATGGCAACTGTTGTTCTGCACATCTTTCGCTTCTTCTTTGCTTCTCTCTCTCTTTTGTTTTCTCCCTCTGCCTCTGTATTTTTCATTCCTTGTCTGTTGCTGTTTGCCATTGGCCTTTTGGCTGCTTTGCCTGCTCAGTTGTTGCTGCTGCTGCTGTTGTTGCTGTTGTACACCTGTTGTCCCTGCCTCGATTTATCGCTTGTGTTGCTGGGATATCGTTTGGCTTTTAATGATGGTCAAGTGGCTGCGGCGCTCGGCTTTTATTGCTATTCGATTGCAGTGTGTGAGTTATGATCTTAAGCCAACACCGAAGGCGGTTGTTGCCGGCAACATGTTGCTGCTGCAACTGGCAACAGTCACGTGCGCACTGCTTTGATATGAAGCGCCAACAGGTGTCGAATTGCAGCAGCAGCAGCAGCAGCAACAACAGCATGCCATTTTTTAGCCAGCAAACACAACAGCAACAATCGCAGCAACAACAACAACGGCAGCAACAACTTGAACCCTTTTGGTACGTCAAGTGCTAGAAATGTAAATGAAATACCTAACGGCAGCCACAATAATAATAATAATAATAATACATACAGCAATGGATCATTAGAAGTAGCAGCAATCTAGCATTAAGAGCAGCAACATCAATAGCAACAATATCAACAATCTGCATTTTTAGCAACAAAACAATCATTAACAATAAAAGCAACAAAGCATTTTAAGTATGTCGAGTGCTGTTGCAAATGGCAGTAGCAACAGTTGCACAATCAGCAGCAGCAGCAGCAGCAGCAACAACAATTGCTGATAACAACAACAACAGCAGCTACAATGACACACATTGCCAAGGAAACTTTAAGCCTTGGCAATAGTCGAGTGTGGAGTGTGGAGTGTTTATGTTGGTTAGTTGACACCTACGCACCTGGTTTGGTTTGCTTTCTCACCTGGCTGCTGCTGCTGCTGCTGCTGCTGCTGTTGCTAACGATGCGCGCGTGTCAGCAACATGTTGCTGCTGCCACGTTTAGTATCATTAGTCAAAAGAAATGCGAACACTGAATAAATAAGCCAAGGCAACTTGCAGCAATCAGCAGCTCAAATGCTGCCCAAATCAATTGCTGCCGTTGTCGTTGTCGTTGTTGTTCCTCTTGCTGTTGATTGTGTCAGCAGCAGCAGCAACAGCAGCCATGGCAACGACAATAGCCAAAGTCTTGGCATGATTTATGGCCAGGCATTTCTCGCATCTCCCACACAGAGATGGGACAAAAAACGGCAGCCAAAGCAACACACGCTAATTGTGTGTGAAAGCAGCAGCAGCAGCAACAGCAACAGCAACTGGCAACTGGCAACTTGCTGCATTGCTCATACGCCCACGTGTGCAACAACAACAACAACGACGACGATCACATTTCCATTCGCTGGCATATTTAGCATTCGCATAGACGCAATCATAACCATAAACAGTTTTTTTAGCCTCTTTTTTAGCCTTTTTTTTCTATTTTAGCATTTTTTATTTTTATTTTGACCGTTTTAGCAGCTTTTTGGCTTTGGTTTTTGGCCAACGGCACAGGCAATGGGGCAGCGGCTCTTGTTTTGAATAAAAAGCGAGCGACAATTTTGGTCAGCTGCCCCCAACCGCCTCCTCTTCACCTCTCCCCCTCCTGCTGCCCCCTTGCGTTCCACGCCCATAAAAGGCGCTTGTAAGTGCTACTGTTTATCCAATGCGCCTAACGGTAAAAATGTGCTGCATAATTTACGCAAAAAAAAAAGAAGAAAATTGGAAAAACAGCTGCCGAAAAGTTGTGAGGTTTGCACAGAGTAAGAAAAAGAAAATACGAAAAACGAAATACGAAATAGCCGAAAAGAGAAAAAGTTTTGCGGTGCGCTTTTCACTTTTCACAAATGGCCATGCAAATTACAAGACACATTAGCCGAGTCAACAATCCTACGCCTAACCACAAAAATGGGAGCAACAACAGCAACGGCAGCAGTTGCAGTTGCAGTAGCAACAACATGCTGCCACATGCCACATGCCACATGCATTTCGGTTAAGCGAGGCGAGAGAGCAGCTTACAAAACGGAAATACGCCTAAAATATGTTAACAGCAGCTGAAATTGCTCGACGAGCTCAACGAGGTGGCAGCAATTGTTGCTGCTGCCTCTGCTGTTGCCACCGTCAGTTGCTGCTGACAGAGTTGCTGCAGTTCGAATGAATTCAGCGCTAAATATGAAATAATTTAAAAAACTCAATTAATTGACTTAAACTTACTAATAGTTATATTAAATCTAAATTACATAAAATAATTTAATAAAATGGAATTTAATAAATATATTTATAATTCAAAAAACCAAAATTCAAATTACAAATATTTAAAATTAAAAACAACTCAAATAAAAAAAAAAAATATGTAATGTGAGTTAAATTTAAAAATGCAAATTATTAAACTGTAATTTATTTAAAAAAAAAAAATCAAAATTAACTGTCGTTTTTTAAACTTTATAATATGTTTAAATGCTTACGAATTAAATTATAGCTTGTAACTATAATTGCTCTAATTTATATCAATTATTTAATATTTTTTTTGAGAACATAATTTTTTAAAGATACGAGCAACACATAATTAGTTTTATGCCATAGTTTTTATATTAGTTTTTAATAATTTTATTTATTTTTTATTTAAACATAATACAAACTCAATAATATTGGTGGAAAGTTGAAATTGTGGTTATAGTATATGTTTTTAGTATTAAATATTGAAATTTGTTATTATACTTTATGATACCCATATTTCTAAGTAGAACTGCAGAGAAAACAATTGTTTTTTTCTTTATCTTTAGAACGTGAATAAACAAGTCACAAATATAATTTAAAATAATTTAACTATGCTTGTTAATTTCGAAATATTCATTTGCCATAATTTGCAACACTAAATGACAGTGTAGAGAAGTGTAGAAAAGTCCAAATCAAGTGCATTAACAAATTGGTTAATTAACAAACGATCGTTGCGCAATTTGTTATATTTAGTTTTCATTTTTGCACTTTACTTTACTTTCTAGAGTAAAGGCAACTCTACGCTGTTTAGTTGGTGAGGTGGTGGTAAGCCTGGTTAGCCTGGTCAGTTGGCAAGTTGGTGGACTTTGTCGTGGCCTGTTTGGAATGTTTAGTTAACCGTAAATACCAAAAAGTCGCAATGCGCCCGCGCCATTTTGGCATTGATTGCTGAGACCGAGGTGTGCACGCATACATACAGCGCACACTGTACATGTGAATACACTCACTGGAGCGTGAATAACATTTGGTAATCATGGCACAAACACGAAAATGCATTAACCAAAATTGTGATCATAAATTTTCAATCGACACGCGGCGGGTGCTGTTGTTGTTGTTGTTGTTGTTGCAGCAGCAACTCTAACTAACTGAGCTGTGTGTGTGTGTGTGTGTGTGTGTGTGTGTGTGTGTGTGTGTGTGAGTGACTTGGCCAAGCGCATGAATGACTGGACTAAAACTGAACTGGACTACGTTGCATTTTGGCCAGCAGCGTTTCAGATGTTGCTGTTGTTATTATTGTTGCTGTTGCAGCTGCGCGCATTCTTGGCCAGAGAAAGTTTTTGTTGTTGTTGTTGCTGTTGCACAAGTGGCAGGCAGCTTTGCAGCTTCCACAGCATTTGCAGTTGGGTCAGTTAAATGCCAAAGGCTGCCTGCCTGTGGTTGCCAATGTTGCCGTTGTTGCTGCTGCTGCTGTTGCTGCTGCTGCTGCTGTTGCCAATGTTGCTGCCGATGTTGCCAATGTTGCTGCTGTAGCCATTGGCATTTCATAGCAGAGTCCGTTGCAATGTGTGTTTGGCGTGGGTGCAACAACTGCTGCTGCTGCTGCTGCTGCTGCTGCCACAGACAATGTTGCCTTTTGGTCTGAGCCTGAGGTTGTGCGACACTTGGTCCTCCCACTCCCACTCCCACTTACCCTTCCACTCCCTCTTCCACTCCTTGCCCCATCTGCACATTTGCCTCTCTGTCTGCCACTGCCACAGGCTGTGTGATAATCATGCACTTGTTTATAGGCGCAAAATGCAAAAAGGAGCACAACAAAAACTAAATTGAATTGAAAAATTGAATTCAATTGCAGTATTCGAAGAATTATATAAATAACCACTTAAAGTACAGGTATGAATTATAAATGGAATGAACTCTGATTCTAATTAAAAAGAGAAGTCAATTTACCAAGTTAACTTTAATTATTTGCCTATTTTCGAATTGACAATGTGTACAAATCAGCGGTGGGCACGCAGTGGCTCCGGGAGCAGCGGCTGATCTCAACTTAGGCAGACTCTAATGTGCTTGTTGTTGTTGATGTTGTTGTAGTGCTTCCAAATTCAGATCTCGTGCCCAACGCTAGTATAAATAATTCCAATAAATATGATAAAAAATGTGAAAATATATCCAACTAAGTCAGTAAACTACATAATTTATATGAAAAATTTAAAATACACTATTAAAAACTCTAATATAATATTAAATTATAAATGATATATTATTATTATTATATTACTAAAGAGTAAATTCAATTATAAATTCATTTTATGTAACCAATATGTTATAGATATGAAAATTTCGCTTTTGTATTTGAATTGTCATGTTTAAATTAAATTTACTTAACTCTACTAACGGCATTTGTCTCCTGGGTGTATGTGTTGTGTGTGTGTGTGTGTGTGTGTGTGTGTTTGAGTGTGTCCTCGAGCCAACATCTGTCAGTGGGAGATGGCAGTTATCCTTTGGCAAATGTCCTCGACTCGTCGCTCCGCACGCACAGCTTAATCGAATCAATTGGCGAGTTGTCGTTGTTGTTGTCGTTGTCGTTGTTGTTGTCGCCACTTCGAGTTCGTTTTGTCGACCAAACAATAAAAAATTGACTTTTAGCCGTTGTTGTTCTTGTTGTTGCTGATGTTGTTGTCGTTGTCGTTGTTATTGTTGCTGGCATATGACTCATGTTTTTGTGTGTTTTCGCAAATTTCCAATGCGCTGCCGTTGCTCGTTGGTTTCCCTTTTCGTTGTTGTTTTATTTTGTTTCTTTTTTTTTTCATTGAATTCTCTTTTACATTTTCTTCTTTGTTTGTTTTTGGTTTTGTTTTTTCTTTTCTTTTCTGTTTTTGGAGGCGGCTTAAAGCGCGCACCGCGTTTGCAACATGTGAGAAGCTGTTGGTCGAAGGTTTTACCCCTTTTGGCCCAGCTTGTTGTTGTTGTTGTTGATGCTGTTGTTGCTGCTGTTGTTGTTGTTATGTATGTGTTTGTACAACGCCTTTGCTGTGGCTTCTGTTGCCATTGCTGATGTTGCTGTTGCTGCCTGTTGCTTCTGATGCTGCTGCTGCTGTTGCTGCTGTTGTTGGTGTTGCTCTTGTTTCAATATCAACGCATTCCTTTTGGCCAGAGCAATTGACTTGCCCACACACACAAACACACACACACACGCACATGCGATAAAAATTTATTGAGCCAAGGCTTTTGGCCTGTGCCTCTGTCTGGACTTGGAAGCTGCAACAGCAACACCAACAACAACAACAGCAATGTTGTTGTTGCTTGTTGACTGGACTGTGCAGCAATATCTTTGTGGCCTTTTAGTTTTTTGGGCGCTTGTTGCTTGTCCGTTGTTTATTTTTATTGTTGGCGAAGGTGTTGTTGTTGCTGTCGTTGGTATTGCTGCTGTTGCTGCTGCTTCTCAAAATCAATTGAGTTTAACTGCTTTTAATTTACTTGGAATTTGTACGGCTTTAATGGATTTATGTCGGCTTATGTTGCTGCTGCTGCTGTTGTTGCTACTGCGACTGCAACTGTTGCTGTTGCTGCTGCTGTAACGGGCAACAGGTTGCTGCTGCTACTGTCGCTGGTGACAAGCTGCCACATATTAAAATTTATCATGTGCTAAAAACTTATCAATTAAAAGTATGCATAACATTTTTGTAGCTGCTGCTTTGAATAAGCCCGCAGCAACATCAATCAAAACGCACCAGCAGCAACAGCAACAGCAGCAGCAGCAATTTGATGTCGCGACTGCAATTTAGACATGCCATGCCATGTTATTAACTAATTACAGGCGACTAATCTAAAACGCCGCGCCAAACAGGTGCCCATGCATCATCCCAACGGACCCAACAGCAACAACAAAAGCAACAGCAACAGCAACAACAAAAGCAGCAGCAACAGCTGCCTAATGAAAAGTGACATCTTGGCCATGGCCAGGCCTCAACTGTCAACGTCTGAGCCATGGCCAAGGACCGAACTCGTTTGCATGTCTTGTCATTCGTCATTCGACGATGTTGCTGCTGTTGCTGGTGCTGTTGTTGCTCAGGTGCAACGCCAGCAGCTAGAAGATGTCGCGTTTGTTGGCCACCCGCTAGCCAAACACATGTCACATGTCATGTTTGCTGCACGCACTTGTTGCACTGGTTGCAGCAGCAGCAGCAGCAGTTGCTGTTGCTGTTGTGGTTGTTGCCGGAAGCAAGCTGTGTGTTAATTACAAAGAACTCTTTGCTGCTGATGATTATGATGTTGCTGTTGTGTTGCGTTGACATGCGTTGCTAAACGTGCCGCCGGTTGTACTCCGAGTTCTTGTTGTTGTTGCTGTCGTTGCACGCATTCAAATGAGGCAGACGTTGAGCAACTTGATTTCCTGCAACATGTTGCTACTTGCATAGCGAATGCGGCTTGAGCAGGCAACATGCTTTTCAGATTATGAAAATTAGATATACAAATCAGCAAACGGATGCTGCCAGCAACAGCAGCAACAACAGCAACAGCAACAGGCAGCAACAACATTTTGATGCCTGCAAGATCAAAAAGAAATGTAGCAGAAGTTCGTTGCTTGAGTCATGTTGCTGTCTGTTGCTGGCGGGGAACAACACACAGACAACATGCAACATGTTGCTGCGGGTCAGGGTCGTTGTTGTTGTTGTTGTGGCCGCTGCTGCTGCTGCTGTTGCTGTCGCCTGCGTAAATTGCTTACCAATCAAATGGCACTCGACTTGAGAGAGTCGCGGAAATTGCTTGAAACGGAAATGTGCTCGTCGTGGTTGCTGCTGCTGCTGCTGTTGCTGCTGCTGCTGCTGTTGCTGCTGCAACAGCAATAGTTGCTGTTGCCAATTTCATGTCATTTGTTGACAACGCGTTGCGGATATTGTTTAGCATTTTGCATAAAGTTTTTGCAGCGAAAACAAAAAAAAAAAAGAAAAGAAGAAATAGACAAACACAAATTGGGTTAGAAGGAAGTTGTCGCTTTGCGTGCCTCTCTTTCTCTTTCTCTGCTCTCTCTCCCCTGCTCCCCTTTCTCCCCCTCTCTCCAGTCTTTGCCCTGCCTTTGAGTTGCCACTGCCTGTTGCTCTTGTGGCAGCATTCAAAAATGCCCTCGGCATTACTTAATTATAGTGCTTTGGCCTGCATTGGCAGGCGCCGCACCAGCAACAACAGTAACAACAGCAACAACAGCAACAACTGCCAACTGGCCACGCCTCCTAAATACACACACACACACTCGCATACACGCTTAGAATTGGTATTTGCTTTGGGCCACGGCAGCTTTGTTCATTTTTCGATATATATATTTTTGTTGTATTTTTCTGCGTGTTGCTGTTGTTGTTCTTTTCTTGGGGCGGGCGGTTCACAGAAAACTGCAGCACAGTTTTGTTGCCTCGTGTGTCTCTGACTGCCTGCCACAAAAGGGGCGTGGTCAAGCCTCTGTCAGTGCCATTGAAGATCTGCCAAGCGTTTTCAATAATCACCTGGATACTCTTTAAAAAGCTTGGAAAAGAAAAATTAAATAAAAATAAAAATTATTGAAAAAAATAATTGATTCACAATTTTCTATAAATAACAAATTCGAGTTGAATTATAAAATAAAAGTAAATATCAAAAATTTGATAAGTAAAACATATTAAATATGTTATGGTTTTGTACATTTTGCCATACTTTAGTCATGATTTTTAAAAGAATATCGATTGATTAAATGAATTAAAATGGTATGCAAATCATCTATTTGGTAGGAGAACAAAATAAAATAGTTTATTATATTATAAACAGATATTCGCATATTTTTTTTATATCAATAATATTTAAAGCATTTATTCAAAAGTCAAGTTTAAAGACAACTTTCTACAGAAATCTGTTGTTGCCCGAATGCAACTACTTCAGTGTTGGCTTTGTCTTGGCCATGGCCATAATGGTCTGTAATAATAATAAGAGCCAATTCGCAATCGCATATCCAGCCAGGTTTTATTTTTTGCGCCTCTGAGCGATTTTTCTGGTTCTTTCAGCTGCATTTGTCAATCGGCTGGCAATATGTCATTATACAGTTGCTGTTGTTGTTGTTGTTGTTGTAGCGATGGCACCACTTGCAATCATAATAATTTATGGCAACTCATTTGCGGTTTTTACACCCGCTAAAGGGGCTGAAAAGAGATAGAGGAGAAGGAGAAGGAGAACTGTGAGCTCTTTGGGCAGCTTAATTATAGGCGGCAAAACAGCCCGAGAAGGAGAGAGACAGAAAGATAGAGTGAGTGAGAGAGAGAGAGATAGGAGTAGAAGGATATAATGGAGCAAGTCATCGTTGTGGTTGTGCTTTTAATAAGCACTTTCCAGCCAGATCATTAAAGTAAAAATTGATTTTCTAACTTGTAACGATTTTTGCATTAACAATTAGCTTTCGGCTGCCCTCTAGAATATATTGTATATTGTGCTCTTAGTTAGCCGCTTTATTAATTAACAATGCCACACCAGGCAGCCGCATTTAAGGCATTAATTGCCTTAACCGGTTGCACCACCAGCACCACTGGCAACACTGGCAACACTGGCACCACCAACATATAGGCTGGACAGCTAATCAATCTAGCAAATTGTCGCCCAGTCGCGATCGAAGCAATATTCAAACACCAAAGTGATCTTACAATCTGCACT
>JBAMBL010001546.1:122500-138916 GCA_037043405.1 Drosophila subquinaria
GGTCAAACTCTATCGCCAGCGAGAAACGGAGCCTAATGAAAACCATAACTTTGGCTTGGCATTTTGGGCCGGGCTCGTCTAGTGGCAAGAAGGCGACGCCTATTTTGGGGTCACTCCACTCCACTGCAATGCAACATCATCATCATCATGATGATAAAGATAATGATAGTCGTCATACGGCTGCTGATGATCATGATCATCATGATAAATGCTGTCGATAAATGTAATCAGCTCACAGCAACAACAAAATTGAAAATCATTTAAAATTAATTGCTGATATTGGTTTTTTTTATTTTTTTATTTAAAATTACAAATTAAATTTTATACTGAAAGCTAAGAGACAAAAACAATTTAAAGAACATTGAATTACTTTATGATAAAATTCAACAGTTTAAGGATCATGAAAATAAACATCTACGATTAAGGGAAATTAAACCATTATTTGTCCTGATGATTATTATATTCATTTTGATATATATTATGTCAATATTAATTGTGATTTTAATTTAACTGCAATTTGATGATATAAATTTATAAAAAAATATATTTTCATTAATTAAAATACTATGATGAACTTAATTTAAATATACTGTTAGAGTTTATGCATTTTCTTGCCTAATATTGTTATTAACATTTTCTTTTCACATTTTCCATTCTATTTGCAGGTGAGTTGAAAGTATTTTGAGGCAACTTGAAACGATTGGACGACGTGGTATATGCAACCAAATTGCCAAGCAGGTAAAAGTGCCTTAAATAGCAAATCGGGCTGACCAAAAATCGCTGACAACAACAACAACAACAACATCAGCATTAATGTGAGCAACAACAGCAACAGCAACAGCAACAACTACGCTCAGTTAAGGAAATCAGCGAATAAGCAAAGCCAAATTAAAACAATTTGTAAAAAGTTCACACAGTTGCAAATGCTGCAGATACATAGATACAGATACATAGATACATATGTATGCATTTATGTACAATGTACATATATATAGATGCATATTCAGTTGGCTGATTTTGGCTAAAGGCTGTCACATTTTGCAGTTGTTGCTGTTGTTGCTGTTGTTGTTGTCGACTGACCATAGAGAAATGACCACAAAATGTGCGCATAAATCAACACAATGGCCAAATGCAACAGCAGCAACAGCAGCAGCAGCAACTGCTGCCACAGCCGCCAAAGGTGTGGAGCCTGCAACAGCAACAGCAACAACAACAGCAACAACAACAGCATATGGAAAATGCAAATTTCACATGGAAAACGAGCCGCGGGGGATGACAATATGTTGTTGTTGCTGCTGTTGTTGTTGCTGCTGCTGTTGTTGTTGTTGCTGCTGACTCAAAACAGTTGCTGCTGCTGCTGCGAAATGAATTAATAAACTTGCAACGCAGCGGCGGCTTTTGTAGAAATGCCGCCAATGCTTGTTGCTGCTGTTGCTGCTGCTGCTGCTGCTGCTGTTGCCTTACAGCAACAATACGCAATGAAAACTTAACAAACGAAATTGAAATCTGACACCCGAAGAATTGACACACACGATTTAAGCCTTGGCAAGAGAGACAGAGAGAGAGAGAGAGAGAGAGAGAGAGAGAGAGACTCTCAAAAATGCAAATCAATGAAAATTGACCAACTGATTTGCCACATGCCCCACTGCAACAGTTGCCCCTGCCACGTTAATCTGACTGCAATTGCTTTTAAATTGTTTAAAAATAACAACAACAACAACAAGAGCAAAGTTAAAAGAAAAACGAAAACAAAACAGAAACAAGCTATGCAAAATGCTATTAGCGTTAGTTTTTTGTCCCTGCAGCAACAATTGCAACTACAACAGCAACAGCAACAGCTGCTGCTGTTACATTGGCCAGCAATTGAAATGTCCAGCATCCGTTGGGTTTTGACTCTGACTCTGACTCTGAATGTGGCTCTGTCTCTGTCTCTGTCTCTGGCTGTGGGGCACTTTTTGGTGGTGCGCTGTTATTTTATTGATTTGCCTGCCTGAAAATTGATCTTAATTTGCACAACAACAACAACAGCAACAACAGCAACTGCAACTGCAATTCGGTTTTGCGGTTCATTTGCATATCGCAGCTCTCAGTTTCAGTTTTCAGTTTCAATTGCATATCGCTAAAATATGAACAACTGTTAATTGTGTTTGGGCTATTACGTTGCATAAACTTGTGCAACTTGCCACAGGCCGCCCAAAATACGAATAGACCCCAAAGACCTTTTTTTCAATTTGGTTGCGGACTTGGAAAGTTGAAAACAACTAACATGTGTAGTCTGAAGATTGAGGGAGTTACAATTTTTAATCAGTTAAAAGTATTAATTTTTCCTTTAACTTAATTCCTTATACATAAAAGCATTCAAAAGATATCGAGAAGATAAAAGTATAAATATTTTGCTGAGCTTTTCGAACACTTTCGAGCCGAAGCTTAAATCACTTTATCTGTTTGACTGTGAACAATTATGTTATAATTTTCACTATTGAAAGCTCATTCCATATTTTTTTGTATTATAATGCAGCGGTGGGCACGAAATCTGAATTTGGGAGCAGCCGTTAGCTCCCGGAGCCCATGCGTGCCCACCCATGCGCTGTTTTGTCAATCTAATCGTATTCCACATTTGAATATCGTAACATATTGTTGGACTGTACTGTCAGGGTATTAGATAATTAGGGTAGATTTTCGTGAAGTCGATTTTCGAATACCTTGACTAAATCAATCAGTCTTTTATTGACTTTCCGCTTGAAAATTTGTTTAGTTTTGTCAAAGTTATGAATGTTTAAAGTTGCTTTAATTTTCGGCTTGGCAACTTAAAAAATTATAAACCTTAATTTTTCCAATTTTTTGTATTTTTTCACTATACATTTTTACATTACATTTTTATTTGAAGACCTATCGACAACTCGATTAATTGTTTGTCGATTTTCGATTTTGATATTAAATTTGATTTTCTGTTTGGATTTACATCACTAGCTTAAATTGATATGTACATTGAAAAAAACGTATAGGTTCCCCACACTCTTCCCCTCTCTATCTCTTTCTGTCTCACTCGTTCAGTCTCCTTTTTTCTTCCTCCGTCATTATCTGCGTTTAAGATTTATGATCCTCAGTTTGGCAGGTTAAGCAGAGAGTTCACGGCTTTCAATTCGAGTTCTTCTCTTCTCGACTTGGGCAAGGATTGTTTTACTGTTGTTGTTGCTGTTGCTGTTGCTGCTGCAATTGTTGTTGCTGTTGTTGTCGATGTTTGTTGCTTCCCGTCTTTATATATCGGCTTTTGACTGAAGTCTGTCCTAATGACAACGGTAGCAGCAACTGCCAGACAATTACTTAATTTACACTTGGCTGTTGTTGCTATTGTTGTTGTTGTTGTTGCTGCTGCTGTCATAAAAAATTGTGTTGCCTGCACTTGGCAAAAGCTATTGAACAGAGAGAGAGACAGAAAAAAAGAGTGCTCAACGGACAATAGCAGAGTGTGGCCACAATTCAAAAGTGCGCAACGGGCGACGCCTGCAACCCCTGTCACCCCTGCAACCCCTGCGACGCCTGCAACTCCCTCTGTCTGTTACCTGCCCCATGTTGCTGCTGCGTAAATCAAGCGACGCTGAAGTCGCGGCTCAGCTACTGAAGCAGAAAATTACTTTCATCATAATTTAAAGTTACTTATGACCGCAGAGTAGCCCCAAGAGGGACACACGGGAGTCCACACCGAGCGTTGCAAGTTGCAAGTTGCAACTTGTGAGTTGAGAGTCTGTGGCAACAACATGTAGTTGTTGTTGTTGTTGCTGTTGTTGCTGCTGTGGTTGCTGATTGTCTTAGGCCCGTTGCACAAATTGAAAAATCATCTGCAACCAGGATGTGTTGCTGCCAGTGTTGCCAGCGTGTTGCTCCTGCAACAGCAGCAACTGTTGCTAGTTGCTAGCTGCTGCACAAGGCAAACATTTGCACGTCAAACAAAGTGGCAGTGAAATAACAAAATTATGTTGGCAGATTTGTGGCGACGTTGAAATTATTGCAACAACTGTTGCTGCTGTTGTTGTTGCTGTTGTTGCTGCTGTTGTTGTTGCCACTGTATGTTGCACTTGAGCTGTGGCCCATAATTGCTATGTGGTTGGTCTCCAACTCCAATTCTCTTCCCCTCCCCTGCCCGTCTCGTTTTGTCTCTGTTTCTCACTCGCTGTGCGGCATGTGGCATGAATGATGTGGCGTGGGCTTCCTCCAGCTACTGGGCACTGCCGACTCCGAGCTGATCCACATTTTGCATAAATTACACTTCATTTGATTTGGGCAAGTCGCGTCTCCAATGACAATGCCACAGTTGCACTATGGGCAATATGCCCCAAATTATATGTATATGGATATTTCCAGAAAAAAGTCCACCCAAGGTCGGCCAAAAACGTAAAATTTATCAAAAACTCACAACTTGTGAAATTTTCTTCCAAAGATGTATTCAAGTTATTTATTTTAGCAATAAACTCTAGAAGAAATTCAATAGGATGAACATATGTAGGGAAATCGCTTTCGCTTAAATTTCACCTCGATTTCATTTCGCTGTGCCACAGGTCAATTCGCAGAATAATTTTACGCGGAATAAACTATCGCTAAATTCGCTGGCGTCCGATGCTGCCACCTAGTTCGATTTAAATTTTCAAAGTCAGGGTCAGCGATGTCACATTTTCTAGTCAGAATTCGAAGTAAGTTATTTAAAATATACACTATATATGGAACCACTTCAGTTTTCTTTAAATTAAACATTCAAAAAATAGATCTTTTGAGGTAAATCAAGTTTCACCGCAAAAGTCCTTGAACTTATTGTGCAATTTGAGAAAACATTTTTCACGAAAGAAAGACTAATGGCAGACAATTGCTAGAGTTGTCGAGTAATATTTATTTTCTCGCGCCAATTACTTTTAAATTTTTTAAGCTAAATAAAATTAATTATTATATAAATAAATTAAATTACATAAAATAAATAAGAAAAAAATTATAAACTTATTGTTCTGCAATGATAAACCTAAAAAAGTTGCTAAATTCAATCTTGGGTAATTTAATCTGAGAAGGTGTCAACCCTAAGCAGCCTAGTTCGAAAAGGTTGGTGAAAATGCTAAAGAAAATTAAATCTCTCGAGGTTCTGTGGCACCTCGGAAATTTCCGTGCGGAATTGCTTTCTGCGGAAATTTATTTCGCTTGCGATTTCTGTGGCATCCCTGATAGATTTTTTTTTCAATCAAAGACGTAGAAATGTCGAGTTCGCGATCGTGGAAATACCCATATTTAATATACACTTTTTTCAACGTGATCTTGTCTTCCACTTCCTGTCTGCCCTTTCTTCAATTGCAAATATTAAGGGTAGTTCCTAAATATAGAACAAATTAAGGAAATCAAAAAATGTTATCAACAAACAAATTAGACTAAGTATCGGACATTATTCCCATAGTGCAGTTGCAGTTGCTGTTGTTGCCACAGTTGCAGTTGCAGTGGCAAGTCTGTTGGCCATGGCCACAATCAAGTCAAGTGTTTATTTGTTTATGGCCTGTGCTGCTCCTTCTGCCTCATCTTCTCCTCCTCCTAGTTCTACTTCTACTTCTTCGTCTTCTTCTTCTTGTGAGTCAGTGGCATGTTGCACGTTGCACGTTGCATGTTGGTGGTCCACATTGGCGCAATTAGCGTGTGGGCAGCAGCAGCAGCAGCAACACCAGTGAAAGTTGCACTTTGGAGGCTGTGCCTGCATTTTGATAAGCTCCCCCACAGCACCCTCTCTTCATTGCCCCCCCAACCCCTCCTCCTTCACACCCTCACCCGCACTTCTCTTCTTACCACCTCCCCCGCCCTTTTGCACACCTGTTGCTGCCACTTGCAAACGGGTTTTGTGAGCTCGTTAGTTAATTCAAAGCGCTGCAAATTTTATAACTGAACTCAGTTTCATTATTCTATTAACAACAGCAATTTTCTCTCTCTGTCTCCCTCTTAACCTATCCTCTCTTTTTATTTTTTGACTTGTTGCCTGTGGTATTTTGCGGTATTTTTAGCGTCCCGCCAAACGGCATTTTTTATCGTTTGACTTTTTTGGCTATTTTTAGCAAATTGACATTAAATTAACTGCCACTGCGGTATTTTTTTCAACTTCTCTCTTCTTGTTGTTGCTGATGTTGTTGTTGTTGCTGTGCTCGCTTGATTTATGTTGTAAATGATTTACATTTGATTTTACTATCTCAAGTTAAATGCGCATTGAACATACCACAAAATGCCATTGATAGTCATAGGCCATAATAATTTACATTGAGAACTTTAACTGATACAAAAAAATACGCTTTAAAATACCGCAAATAATACTGCACTGTGAACCATTTGTGCTCAAGATTTAAATTTCTTGGACATAAAGTTCAATAAAAGCTCAACACATTTATTAATTGTTTAGCTATTAAATTGGTATTTCCTTGGGATTATTTAATTATTTATTTCTATGTCTTAAAAATTATTGGATTAATCACGAACTATTCGATACAAGTATACAAATTTTAATCAAACCGGAATTTAAATTGGTCTTTAAGTGTTAACAACTATTGCAAGAGAGCTTTGAAAGCACATGAAAGCTATTAATGAGCTTTAAGTGTTTACAACTATTGCTAGAGAGCTTTAAAAGCACATTAAAGCTGACTTTGTGCTTTCAGTACTTACAACAACTGTTACTACTGCGACTGGTCTTATTATGAAAATATTTAAATAATTAAATAAATAAAACTATTTCAAGAGAGCTTTGAAAGCATACGAAAGCTATTAATGAGCTTTAAGTGTTAACTTCTATTGCAAGAGAGCTTTGAAAGCACATGAAAGCTATAAATCTAATCCAAGAGAGCTTTGAAAGCACATTAAGGCTGACTATGTGCTTTCAGTACCTTCAACTAATGTTGCTACTGCGACTGGTCTTATTATAATAATATTTAAATAATTAAATAAATAAAACTATTGCCAGAGAGCTTTGAAAGCACATTTAAGTTGCCAATGAATCACAATTTTACTGAATTTGCAATTGGTTTCTGACTCTTTTGAGTCTGTTCTGCCTCTTGTTGTTCTAGCTGTTGCTGTTGCTGTTGTTGTTGTCGATAATTCAATTTGAAGTTTATGTTAAGTTTGGAAAATTGTGCTCACTCGTACCTTTTTTTTTTTGGGCCGATCGTAAAGCAGCAAATGCAAGTCAAATGATATGCGGAGTGACAGTTTTTGGCCATTGTTTAATGGATTTTCGCACAAAGGAGAGTTGTGAGTTTTTTGTATTTGTTGTATTTTTTATATTTTTGTTCGCAGTTTGCGGCCACATTACTCATGCGCCGTGTTGCACACAACTTGGGTATAAAATAACAGATTTATGCCAACGTTGCAGGCAATGACACGCCAATTAGCCGCCCAGCAGCAACAACAGCAACAGCAACAACAACAACTACAAAAAGGCTTGCAAATAAAGCTTTGACATTTTTATGATGCTAAGCGGGGGTACAGCAACAACAGCAACAACAATTTGAGCCTTAAGCCAGACTGGAACAATCTTTGGGGAGCTGAGACAAGCCTCAGGCAGGCAGCTGGCTGACCTTTGCATGTGTTATATGTTATATGTTGTCTGTTGTTGTTGTCTGTTGTTGTTGTTGTTGCTGTTGCTATGTTGTTGCTGTCTGCGGAGGCGAATTGAGTTTGACAGCTGGGGCGACACGATCCGATTGCGATTGCGATCGCTCTTTGACCTTAATACGCGCCAGCTGCGTCAATGCGTTGACAAGGGGAGTGATGAGGGGAGTTGTTGTGGGGAAATGGCAACGGGAGCAACAACATGCATTGCTGCCACACGGCAGAGACTGTCGTCCATTGTCATTTGACACCTCATTTGGGGTATGCAACGGGGCACGCACAGCTAATAGGCGCTCAATAAATGTGCAACACCCGCTGGCAGTGGCAACGGCAACATGTTGCTGCCGCTTTGCTGTGCGTGCGACAACAACAATGCATGTGGCATACACAATTTTCCATTTTCTTTGGCATTTTCTTTTATTTTTACTCTGCGCAATCAACTGGGCAATCTCATTAATAAATTGCGCTGCATGCAACATGTTGCTGCTGCTGCTGCTGCTTCGTCTAATGTTGGCAAACGGCAGCAACATTAATTGCCTGCTTACAGCCTGACAACGCAGAGGCGACTCCAGTTGCAGTAGCTGTTGTTGTTGTTGCTACTATAGGTGGTATCAATTTAACTGCCGATAGGTGGCGCTGCTGCATGCCATCATCGGCAACTGTAACTGCAGCGGCAGCAACATTAATTGTTTATACTATACATTTCTGAAAGCAAATTTTCATCAGTTTCACAAAAGTGGGCAACGAGGGGAGTGGAGGGATGGAGAGGCGGCAGGGGGTGGGGGGGCGATGGCTAATTGATTTTTATGCGCAGTCAAAGCAGCAACAACAACGACAACAACAACGACAACAGCAACGACAACAGCAACATAGGCGGCACATATTTTAAGCACAAATTACAAAGCAATAATCATAAATCTTTTTTGCGGCTCAGCAACAACAGCAACAGCAACATGTTGCTGCCATTTATCAAAATACTTATGTGCGTGCGTATGTGTGTGCGTGCGTATGTGTGTGTATGTGTGGCAGATGCCAGACAAATGGGCATTGCGTGTGCCATATCAATGTTGCTGTTGCTGTTGTTGTTGCTGTCACTGTTGCTGTTGTCATCGTCGCTCAAATGTTGATAACTGCCAGCAACAATTGCAAATGGAGCACGTGGCCACAACAGCAACATGATAGCAATTATTGTGGCTGCTGCTGCTGCTGCTGTTAGTTGTTGTTGTTGCTAGTTGTTGCAGTTGCTGTTGCTGCCACAACTGATTGCTCTTGATTAAATGCTAGTCACTCACTTGAATACTTGAATGGGAATCACAGGCTCGTCGTCGTCGTCGTCGGCCCCCGGAAATTGTTTGTGCCACGAACTGCAGTTATGCACCTCGCGCCAGCAACTCTTTTTTTTTTCTTTTTCTTCTAACATTTAAACGGCTTCCTGGCGGTTGCTGTTGCTGTTGCTGCTGCCCAGTTGTTCAGTTGTCCAGCTGCTCAAGTGGAGCACCCAGCTGCTGCTGCTGCTGCTGTCCAGATTTGATGGATCTTTCTTGACCGCATCAAGCACAACTTCTGCCCAACATACAACTAAATAATATCAGAACTATGTACATATGTATGTATATGATATGTTTTCAATATGCAATAATTTACGAGATCAAAGGCGAAAAGAAAGAAAAGTTTATTAATTCTATTACAATAGTATTTGTGAACACTTTTAATTTTATCTATTTATTTTTAATTAAATTTAATTTTTTTAAGTTTTGGTAATTATTTACTAATTAATTTTTAAATTTTTTAGCAAACTTAACAATTTAAGTTTTTGTTTATCAAATTAATACATAAATTTTTGCATGTATTCCCGCTTTCTATAATATTTTTTAATTACCAAATATTTAAATAAAATATTTCATAGAAGATTTTAGAATTTCTTAGCTACTTGCGTATTTTGCTTGCTTATCTCCCATCCTGAGCAGCATACCAGGCTAGATTTCAGAAATCCGTTTGTTATTCAAAGGATTGTCACTGCTTAATAGCAACTATTGCCAAGTTGACGACAACAACTGCTTTGAAAGCAACAGCAATGCAGCTGCGTGTTGCAGCAGTGTCAAAATCATTTTTCAGCAGCAGCAGCAACAACAACAACAACAACAACGATCCCTAGCTTATTAAACTTTAATGACTATTGGGGTGGTCTTGGCACGTAGCTGTCACAGTTGCTGTTGTTGTTGTTGTTGTTGCTGTTGCAGTTGCCGCTGCCGTTGTTGCTGTCGCTGACGATTTGCGCAATGCGCGCAATGGCAGCAAATAATTGCAACGGCAACGTGCAACGATTTGCGGCCTCAACGAGGTGAAGGCAACAAGCGCAACAAAAAGCCAAAAACAAAAATAATGTTTATATGAAAATTGAAAATGATCATTGCGCAATGCACACGGCGACAACAGCAACAGCAACAGCAGCAGCAGCAATAGCAACAACAACAACAGCAACAACAATAAAAAGAACCGACAAATAGTCAACGTTTTCTTTTGATGCTTTGCATTCGGCACGCAAAAAACAACAACAACAACAATCGACAGCAACAACAACAACAACAGCATTAGTCACTTTATGCCGTTTCATCATGGCGCGCACCGCAACAACAATTGGCAAATAATATAAATTTTGCGTTCAAAAGCAACAACAACAACAAAAGCAGCAGCAACAACAACAACAACAACATACGACTGCAATCGTCTCTGGCCCAAGGCTGCTCCAGTTTAGCATTATTATTATTATTGTTGTTGCGTCTAATTTAATTGCCATTCGATTGCTGACCCGCAAACTGGCAGCAATATGTCAATAAAAATAGCTGCTACACGCCAGCAACATGCACTTGCTGCTCCTACTGCTGCTGTTGCTGTTGCTTATCGTCTGACCACAAATAACTGCAAATTGTGTATATAAAAATGCAAACTGCATTCATTGTTTGTCTCCAGCTTATCTGGCAGCAACCGCGCAGTAAATCAGCGTAACAGCAACAACAGCAAAAACAGAAACAACAGCAACAACAGCAAGATCAGCAGCAGCAGCAGCAGCAGCAGCAATGGCAACAAACTGCCAGGCAACACGCATGCGCCGCCAAAAGTCATGTTCGTGCCACAAAGGCGACACCAAAGCCATACATATTGTAGGTGGCAGCAACAACAACAGTTGCTAAATGTGGCAATCGTTGCTTTAAGCAGCAGCAACATACACACACCCTAGCTAATCATTTTGGGTAATAATTTTGCATTTTATACGTACACATATATGTATGCATGTACGTGCAACATGTTGCAAGCAAAGCAAAGCAAAGTAAAGTAAAGAGCGCGCCCTTTTTCTGCATTTCACTATGGCTAAAAGTTCAAAATTTTGGCATAAAGTTCAATTTTGTTGTTGTTTAGTATGCTGAAAATATTTGGTTTTCATAATTTGAATACTCAAGATTGAACAACTATAATTTTTAATATTTTTACGGACTACCCTTAATGTTTGAAGATCGATCAAGAAAGGTGAGAAAGGGGCAAGACAAGAACAAATTAAAAAACAAAAAAAAAGAAGAAAAGTTGTACATACTTTAGTCTAATTCAACTTCATGCCAAATTTCAAGTCTCTGGTCTTATGTTTAGTTTTTAAGTAAATATATTACACTGCTTTCTCATAATTGGATGGGGAGGGAGGGAGGTGAAGTCCAATTCAAAAATAAATCAAATAAGTTTCCTGCCAAATTTCAAGTTCCTTGCTTAATTTTTAGAGTTTATGTCAACATATTGGGCTTTTTTCCCACAGTGCATTTGTCTGCTGTAACGTGGGCGTGTGTCTCTGTGTGTGTGTGTGTGTGTGTGTTAGGCAGCTGACCAAGCGTTGTCTAGTTGAGTTGAACTCGCTGCCTGCCAGCAACAATAGAAAGCCGCAATGCAGCGCAGCGCAGCGCAGGAAGCGGCAGTTTAAATGCTCTGCTCGGAAAATTTATGAGCAGCACCCAAAGCGAAATCCTTTCACCAGCTGAGACAACGCATTAATAAATCAATAACGCGTTTATAATCATAGTTGTTGCTGCTGCTGCTGTTGCTGCTGCTGCTGCTGTTGTTGGATGACTTCCGTGCAGAGTTTTGCAGTGACAAGCGGCAATTTGTGCGCGGCAAACACCTTGGCAACAATGTTGCCGAGCAATTAACATGCCAGCAACATGTTGCGCAACTTATCAAAATAATCATCATTCGCATAGACGACAACAACAACAACAGCAGCAGCAGCAGCAGCAACTGTTGCTGTTGCAGGCAGCATTATGATAATCGCAATGCGGCGGCAATGTTCAAAACAAAACAAAAATTGCAACTGTTTCTGGCTGCAGTCTGGAGAGTCGCCTGGCACGCCCCCTCCAAGCCGCATGTTGCAATTAATAATCGACGTGGCAAAGCAGCAGCAGGCGCGCCAGCAACAACAGCAACAACAACAACAGCAACTGCAACTGCGTCGTGCGCCCTTCTTTTTGATTTAAAATGTGCCGCCATCGTTTTGGCTTTGCACGTAGGCGTACTCACACGCAGTATCTGTATGAATGCCCCCCCTCGACAGCACTGAACACCCCCCAGCAACAAGTGCTTGGCTGTTGTTGCTGCTGTTCTTGTTGCTGCTGCTGTTGCTGCTGTTGCTGCATCCACTTGGCATCATCTGTCAAGTGGACTCGGCGTGTTGCTGGCGTGCCTGGCGGCAATGTCACTGTCGCTGTGGCAACTTGAAGTGCAGCTCTCGCATTGTGTGGGTCTCTAGATCGTCATCAGACCATTTACAACTGACCGCAATTGCTGCCGTTGCAGTTGCTGCTATTGCAGCGGCAATATCTATACATATATAAACATATTCTTAAAGCTAGCTACAAACAATTTCATAGTTCAGGCTAGCGGTGGGCACGCAGTGGCTCCGGGAGCAGCGACTGCTTCCAACTATTTTTCTGCTCTCGAATTCAGATTTCGTGCCCACCGCTGGCTCAGGCCATCAAATTGACATGAAGCCTTATGTAAAGCTCACTTAATCATTGGATTAATCTTGTGGTTCTTAAGCTGTGCTTAACCATGTATTTTCATCACATTTTATCATATTTGACCTATTCAACATCCAACCTAACGAACTCGTCATCAAACTCAAATGAAGCACATGAAAGCTTCTGAAAAGTTTGTTCCAAAATCAAGGTAGCTTTCTTCACATTAGCTTTAAATCGGCTGAAAGCTCAAATTAAAATAAAGCTAAATTGAATTCATTACACTAATATATTGTGGAATCGAATCGAGAACTTTATGCTGATTAGCAGCTCAAAAAGCTTCTGAAAGCTCGCTTTGAATTCTTGTTTCGTTGAGTTCATTAAACTTTGAGTAACTTAGATTCGTCCAGTTGAGTTCAAGTTCAAGTTTGAATTCCAGTGTTGTATGTAAAACCAAATGTGTAGCTGCCACGCCCCCCTGCTGCACGTGCTGCACCTACAACTGTTGCTGCCGCTGCTGCTGCTGCTGTTGCTGCTGCTGCTGTTAGATGTGGGTAAGAAACGCCACGCCGCTTGACGTGGAAATTTATGTAGCCTACTAATAAGTTTGCTGGCAATTACGCTTATAAATAAATAAATCAGCGCTGCAAACTTCGATGTCGGCGCCTTTGTTGAGAGCGGGAAGCCGCTGGATGCCGCGTGCTGTGGGTGTGACAAGTGCAGCGAGTAGGAGAGAGAGAGAAAATGAGAGAGCGGGGAAGAAAGAGAGGCGAAATTGGCGGCGCCATTCAAATTCACATGTGATCGGCCATGCATGAGTCAGCCATGAAGGCAGCTTGTTGGATTGGAAATTGAGGCAAGATGCGAAGAATAGACGCGACGAGAAGAAGAAGAAGAAGACAGAAGGCTGTAGGGATGGGGGGAGGGTGGAGGGAGGGGTGGAGTAGGGAGCGCTTAATTAGAAAATTGCTAATAACTCATGCACACGAAACAAATTTCAATATTAATGAGGTTTTAAGGTAGCAACCACACAGCAGCAGCAGCAACAACAACAGCAACAACAGCAACATTGGCACAACAGCAACGGCAACTTAATTGAAAACTTTTTGAATCGTGCCGTCAAATGGAGAAGTAAAAAATAAGAAGAAGTTGCCCTGAACCAAGAACCAAACTGTGCACAATGGGAGGCACAGCGGCAATTGTTGCTCGCTTCGGCTGCCTGTCTTACGCTCTGGCAGCAACAGCAACAGCAACAACAGCCTGTTGCTCCTGTAGCTCATTAAGTTGCATGAAAACTCAATAGGTTTACAGCACTTACAGCAGCAGCAGCATTTTCTTTAGCGCAATTAACGGTCGCCGTCTTTGACTGATTTAGTTGTCAGCTGAGCAGCAGCAGCAGCCACAACAGCAGCAGCAGCAGCAACATGTTGCTGGGCTATTCATAATTAGCATGCAAGCGGCATAAATCGCAGGCAGCAGCAACAACAATTAACAGACCCAAATTGCATGCAACACAACAACAGCAACAACAACAACAACACACATGTTGCTTTCTCTGTGTATTTTGTTGCTGTTGTTGTTGCTGTTGCAGCTACTTAGCATGCAGTGCAGCAACGTTTGATATCTACAACAGAACACGTAGGCAACAGCAACAGCAACTACAACAGCAGCAGCAACAGCAGCAACATCACCAGCAGCAGCAACAGCAACTGTCAATTATATTAGTTGCTGTTACAACGCGCGCTAATTCAAAAATCATGCGTGGGCAGCAGCTGTTGCTGTTGCTGTTGCTGCTACTGGTGCTGTTGCAACCTGGCACGCCAGCAACATTGCCCTCTGTGTGCCAGCAGCAACATGAACACTGGCAACTTTTCTTAATTAAGTGACGACCCGTTGTTGTTCTCTACATTTTTATTGTTGCTGCTGTTGTTACTGTTGTTGTTGCTCAGCTGTTGACTGTTGCTGCTGCATGCAAATTAAATTTGCGCCATGCCGCGACCTTTGGCCATTGCGTGTGTGTTGCTGACGTTGCCATTGCCATTGCAGTGCTGTTGCTGTTGCTGTAGTTGCTGTTGCCAGCTAGGCCATAACTTCTGAACGGCAGCAACAGCAACATTTCGCATTATTGTTCGAGCTCTGTGCGCACAAATTGATATTTAACTGGTTTGCTTCTTCGCCTTGTTCGCACGACTTTTGCCCGCTGCCAAGACGCTTAACTATAAATCCCAGATCGCAGATCTCCGATCTCAGATCCCCAGAGCCAAATGCACGCATTTACGATCGGCTCCAACAACAGCAGCTTCTGCTTTCCTCGATCTCCTCTACTCGATCTTTTAACGATTTCCGCCCCTCACAATGTCCTCCCCTCTTCTCTATCTCCACCGCGCACGGACTCGATCTTCAGCTCTAGGACTCCACTCGATCACCTTCTCCACGCGATCTTCTCTCCATGATCTGCTCTCTGTTAACTCTTCGTGATCTCCTTACCACGATCTCTATTCGGCAATCTTTTCTCCGCTCGATCTTCTTTCGTCGATCTCCCACAATTTTCTCTTGTTCGCATTCTCTTTTCTTGATCTCTCCTTGATGTTTCTCTCCCTCTATTTTCGCCTCTCATTGCTTTCTTCGCCTCTCGATCTTCCGTCGATCTCCTCTTTTCACATTTTCATCTCCCCTTTTCTCGATCACCTCTTGATCTTATCTCCACCTCCCCTCGGTTCTCCTCTTCCCTCTCTTGCGATCACCTCTAAAATCTCTGGCGATCTACAGCGATAGTTTTATATTTTCGATCGTTTGCCTCGTGTCGTTATCTGTGGCAATATCTTTCAGAGGCTAAACTCCACTTCTGGTTACCAATTCTATCGTGTGTGCGCCGTTAATGTTTTAACTTTACCCAAAGCTACACACACACACTACACACACACACTACACACACACACACACTCAAAGATCTCGTTGCATGCTGTGTGCGTAGCGCAATAAATCAAAGTTTTATTTGTTGAAATAAATTCACAGTTTATTGCTTCGTTATTATTTGCGCTGCTGTTGCTGTTGCTGCTGCTGCAACAGCAACAACAACAACTGCAACAACAACATCAACAGCAACAACAACTGCGACAGACAGCTATCAAACACTCGCAAATGCAACGCATGCCGGAAATGTTTATTGTTCTTGTTGTTATTATAGTTGTTGCTGTTGCTGTTGTTGCTGTTGTTGTTACAAGCAGTCGAACTCTTTCTAATTTTTAACGTCTCGTTGATTGCATGAATATCATTTCGTTTAGCTCACGACCAGCAGATTAATTAATATCGAATTTATAGCAAAACTTTAACGAGACTTTTCAATTGTGAGTGTATTGAATAAAACTGAGCGTTGGAAACTCTCTATGAATCTGATCTGTAATAAAAGAAAAACAAAATGAACACGAAGTTTCATAAATAACAAATCACACATTGCATGTATGCAAATGACTATTTTCAATTGTTGCAACAAAATGTTGAAATAAAAATAAATGCTTGGATATATCAATATAGTATATAGTAAAATATATTTAACCTATATTTTCTTATACTATTTAGTCAAGTAATCATTTGAATTTTCAAATATATAAATAAACAATTAAAAACATAAAAACAATTTATGTTTTTGTTCACAGTTTTTGCAAATCGCCTTCACATTACTTAATGCTGCGAGCTCTAGCTGTCCTCCAGTGTCACTTTAATAAATATTGGCGCGTTTCGATAACTTATGTTGTCCGCTTAACATTAAGTTGTGAGCATAACATTAATATAACAATAACAATAAATT
>JBAMBL010001547.1:0-11348 GCA_037043405.1 Drosophila subquinaria
TATGATTAATCTAACTTCATTGATGCTTGAAGCGTTCACAGTTTTTTTCTTCAAAATGATTCCAAATCAAAATGTTTGTAATGCTTGTTCAAATGTTTGTTCCAATGTCCAATGTTTCAAACATTACTTTTTTTTTTCTGTTTCCAAATCAAGTTAAAATCCAATTTTACATACTTATAAAAGTAAATAATAATATTTAAATTTATGATTGAGCATGCATTAAAATATGCTAATATCTTAAAAAGTTTTATGATAAATTTATAATACGAAAATGCATTTTTTTGTATTATCTTATTATATATTATTATGACACGGTATCAATGACTTTATCTGCGAAATCTTAACATATATTTGTCAACTAAATTTTCATATAAATTTATTATCCAGCAAGATTTCTAGATTACTAGAAAATAGCCAAGCTCAGCTATAAAATGGCCAAGCTGGCAGCACTGAAAACAGCCACAGCCACAGTCGCTGATTTATGTGACATTTTTGCGTTGCGCTCTCATAATTCGTGGCGAGCTTTATCAGATCAGATCGTCAACGATGCGATGCACCTCTTATCTTATCTGCCCGCGGGCCCTTATCAACAAAAAAACTGGTTGTTAGCCAACTTAAATTGGTTAATTGGCTAAATATCACGAGCCATTAAATGCGTGAACTCCTGCTAAATGGCTGACAAAAGCACGTTTTACTGCAGCTATTTTTGTTAATGGCAATAAATGCATTATGAAAAAGTGAGAAACTTTGATCGAAGCTGTTGTTTAAGTACGCCAGAGTTGAAAGAACGTTGAGCACTTTTTGTTAGCTAAAATCACATTTTGATAAAGCTTTTGGATTCATCATTTTGGCAAAACATTTGCAGAAATATTATTTCAATGGATTAATTGTTTTTCATAACTTAATTTAGAGCTTTTTGAGAGCTTAAATAGAACAATGCCCATAGAATTAGTTGCAAAGCACATTGCTTAAAGCTTTTTAGCTTGGCAATAATTATAAATGGAAACCGTTTGAATAGAGAGAGAGAGAGAGAGAGAGAGCTTTTCGCCAGCTAAAGCACATTAAAGTTAAATTTAAATTAAAGCACAAAATAAAGATAAAGCTTTTAGCTAGTTAAAAAGCAACGTTTTAAGGAGCTTTTATTTGAGATGAATCCAATAATTAACAGAGTTTGTTTTCCACTGTACGTAGTTCATCTGGCTTTAAGCTTTAATGTGCTTTGGAAGAACAACAGATACATATACCAGAAATCAAATTGCAGTTAAAACTGTCAAGTCTAAACAAATTGCAAGTAATCCATTTGAGAACATAAAATATTTTGAGTGACATGGCAGTGCATGTATCTAAAAGATACTTCGCATCTATTGTAGCTAACTATCTATGCACCCAAGAATCGACTGTACAAACTGTTGAAATTATCCACAAAAACACAACAACAACAACAACGACAACAACAATTTAGACGTGTTGTCTGTGCGCTTCAAATGGATCCGATGGCAAACCAAATAAACAATACATGAAACCGAGTATATCATATAATACATATAGCATACATATATTATATGTATATGTGTATATGTATGTTGTCATGTGTGCATGGATGTAGGTATGTTTAAATATCCGTATAGTCTGTAGACAGTTTTTGCTTTTGGCCAAAACAAAATGCCCAAAATGCTGCAATGGGTGCTGTTGCCTCTCGCTCTCGCTCTTGCTCACTCTTACTCTCTCCCTATCTCTATCTCTTTCTCACTCACTCTCGCTCTCTCTCTCTCTCTCTCTCTTTCTCAGTGTGTGCGTGTGTGTGCTTTCGTCCTGCACTGCATCCTTGTGCTCGTCCATTCGCACAAAACCGAAACAAATAATTGATGAAACAGCAAAGCGCACGTAGGGATTTTCGAGCCGTCTCTCTGCCACTCCCCCTGCCGCCCCTTTCGGTCCTATGCGGCGGCAAGTCCAGGCCGTGCAACTAACTGTGCCGTGTCTCTGCCCCTTCCCTCTCTTGCCCCTCTCTCACTCTCTCACTCTCTCGCCGTGCCCTGTTGTCCTGCTGCGTGTGAGGAGACGCATGACGTTGCCCACATGCGACGTTAAGTACATGCCACACACATATTTATATATATATATTTATATATATTCCTGTACGTGCGCACTTATCGATTTTCTGCTTTCAAAGCGAAATGCGCCCAAAGCGTCGGACAGTCGGACGAAGCTCAACTAGAAACCCCAACAGACGACGATCCCCCCACCACTTCACCCCCTCGCCAACCCGCTTAGACAGACAGCTCGACCAAAAAATATCCTCCTCCCCCTTTGGGCTGCTTCGCCCCTTTCCCCCTTTCCCCCTTTAGCTCTTTCCCCCGTCCAGAGCCACGCATAGGCGTGACTCGTAGGACTCGATGGACGCTCGCTTTGGTCGACGTCCCGTTGCCGTGTTAACGCACAGACCAAACCAACAACTACAACTACAACAACAACAACAACAACTACAACCACAACAACAAATATATACACACACGACAAAAAACGTTGTTAGTGAGCAAAAAAACTTTTATTTCAACGAATTTTTCTGCAACACACGAACCAAAAGAGTCCCAACAACAGCAACAACAGCAACAACAACAAGAACAACAGCAACAACAACAACAAGAACAAACAGCTTAAATACGTATACGTATTTCCACACTCTTCACTCTTGTTTATTTTTTTAAATACTTTTTACTACTATTACACATTAAAACAAATTTTCAATTTATAATTAAGTATTTTAAATATTTTTTTAAATTTAGTGTTGTTATTTTTGTGCTTATTTTTTTTTTTTTTTTTATTAAATCAAAATTTTTTTTTTAAATTAACTTGTTTTTTTATAAATTGCTTAAAATTGTAAAAATTTCGGCTTTTCTATATTTTAGCTAAAATTTGTACTATATGCAAGCGAGTTTTTTATTCAAAAAAGCACACTTTTAAATAATTTTTAGCTAGTTTATTTTCAAATTTTAAGTGATAATTTAACGATTTGATTTAATGATTTGTTAAATCATTGAACTTTTTCGATTAATTAGCGCAGCTATAAAACATGTAGTTTGTATACTTACTTGTGGCATTGGGATATAATTTAATTCAAATTCAAAATAAATAAATAAAGTAAGCTGAATAAATAAAGCTACCTGAAACTTGTTAGAAATTTATTAAGACATTAAAATGGTAGAGTATTATTGTAGTAGTTACATATGTATGTATTTAAAATAATAATTAAAACTCTCACATTAATTTGATCCAAATGCAAAAAAGCATCAATCATATTTAAATTCTTATCCGTATTTCTAAGTATCTCCAATCATTCGTTATCAATTCGCAATTTAATTTATCTTTAATTAATTAATATTTAATTAATTATTCAATTACGTATTTATGCCAATATATTTGCTACTTTTTTTTGGTTATAATATTTCCAATTATCTCTATCTACTCTATTCCATTGAATTTGATCTTTAGCATGCAATAAAAATCGTTGTAAATTTTCGAAAATTACAATATTTTGTTTAGTACTTGTAGGGTATTTAATAGCTTACTTACTTTCAAGAGTATTCGTTTAATAACGGCATTTGTGTGTGCCTCAATGCGTTGCACACTCGTGTAAACTTACACATAGACCTATGTTTGCAACTGTGCTGTCCCTAAACGCACACACACACACACACACACACACACACACACGGGAAAGAGGAAGAAACGGAGGGGTGGGAGGCGGTGGTGGCTGAACTATCCAACCAAACAGAACCGAACTTAACTGAACTGAACTGAACTCAACCCAATAACAAAAACTAAACCCAAAAACCAAAAGCAAACCAAAAACCGAACCGAACCGAACCGAGGCCGCCGCACTCGAATCCAATGCAACAAGCGCCCAACACCCAACCCCGAATCCCCAACCCCCTTTGACCAAAACTCCCACACACACACACACATACACACAGAGACAGAGACACACAGTGGACAGCAGAGAAGCCTGAGAATTGAGCCGCCATTTTACTGCGCCCAGTTTTGTGCAGCCTTGCACCCTTGCACCCTTCTGAAGTGGGGCTGCAGGTGCGCAACCCCCACTCCCACACCCACTCCCCCTTCTCCAACATACACACACAGCTTTTACCCTTGCAACGTCAGCTCCTCTTCCTCCCTCCCTCCCTCTAACCCTTCGTCTCCCATTCCCTTTGCAACTTGAATGCGAGCAGAAATTTCCGACCTATCGCATGCAGTAATTTCGTTGTTGTTGTTGCTGCTGCCGTTTTTAGACCCTGCACGTAAAAAGTGCAAGGGGTACATTGAGTTTGTCACAAGTGAAATGTGCGTAACAGACAGAGACTCCTAGACTCGAATTCTGCCAATGACATTGATATTTCACTAGCACTAAAGGTAATAATACCAATGCAATAATGCCAATTAGTGAAAATTACTAAAGCTAATGAAAAAAATGATTTCATCAACAGCGATAGTAATACTTATAATAAGCTGTCATTTCATTAGCATTAATGATTTCATAACAATGATACTAACAAGGATACTAATATTACAATTTCTTTAGGCATTCAAAATTTGTAATGAACACAGTTTTTTATTAGCATCGATAAATCTCTTACATACTTCTGCACTGAAAAACATTTCGTGATTCTCGTCTTTTTTTTTACGAAAATTCTTAAAAATTACTATGTCCTTAACTATGCATCCTACAATAAATTGTAATATGTCGCTGAAAAGTGAAATGTAACAACTTTTCTAACAGTGTATTACTCTGCAATCTCGGATTGAGGGACTTTACCCTACTTTGAACGTAAATAAATAAGTTAAATTTGTAGGAAGCAACTATTTTTTGGCATGTAGTTTCAAAAACCATTTAATTTTACGTCTCCTGCTTTTTAGTTTATTAAAATCGAGTGATATTTAACTGGGTTTTTAATTTTTTTTAGAAAAAAAGTCATTGAAAAATACTCCTTAGCTAACTACTTTGCTAACGACGCAACTTCAAATGGAATATGAGGGGATGGGGCGCAATGATGGTGAAAATCTGGGGTGCCACAGAAACCGCTTTCGCTTGAATTTCACTGAAATTTGTATGAAATTTAAGGGAAATTCAAGCGAAAGCGATTTCTGTGGCACTCTCGAATATCAACATTTTGAGCAATTCTGTTTCAGAACATCTATTATAGCTTGGCCAATTATTGTCCGATTTTCGAAAATAAACACACGTGTTACTCGTGAGAATGTGTTCTTTTTAAATAAGAATACAAGTCTAAGGAGTTTGTAATAAAATAGTGTTCAAAAACATCACCAAAGTAAAAAAAAAAGCACAAAAAAATTTGTTTACGTAGAAAATACTTAAATAAGGGAATTGAATCCAGTTAATTCAAGTATGGCACGTTTATAAACCTAATTTCTTCTTTCCAAAACCGTTAAAAAATCAGTGAATATTTGACGAAGCTATGGGCGCATTAGTGAGTGCAAGTACGAAAAACGGTTTTCTTACCGTAATTTAAAATTTCGATGTGCACCAAAAAATTCTAGTATGCAAACAAATTGTATTTATCTATACCTACAATCTACGCTATGTGCCATTCCAGAAGTTTCATATTGATTGAATTTTGTTGCACAGTGTAATCGTAAATTTTGAACAGTTTTTTTCAAACCTATATATTTGTAAAATTAGAGAAAAAATATAAAAACTATTTTTGAGACAATAATCTTAGTTTTAGAATTTTTTTTATAAAAATTGAAAAAAATAAGTATTTAAAAACCATAGATAGTAAAATTTATTGTGTAGTCTGTAATTTTACTCAATGTTATCTAAATAATAACTACAATTTGTAAGACGCAAACTTAAGGCGTCTTTTTTTTGTCAGTGTAGGCCTGATGACCATTAGCAAAATTTGGTAAACTAAACCGAATAAATACAGGGTCTGTCGCAGTCGAGTTTGATCGAGTGTAACCTACTAGTTTCGACTTGCATGCGTGTGTGTGCGAGTGTGTGTGTGTGAGTGACAGACACACACACACACACACACACCCCCCCTATCTAGCAAGTGGCAGGCAATTCATGTGGGTTGCCATTTTGTGCGAATTCCTTGCCTCGCTTTTTGTGATATCAATTAAGGATATGCTCGCTTATTTTTCGGAGCGATAGGCAGACTCGACAGCAAACTGAACTGAACTCGACTCGACTCGAGTCCAGCCACGCCTCACACACACACACCAACACACACACACATATATCTATATATGTATATAGATGGGTCTATATGCACACACACGTCATATGGGGCAAGTTGGGAGAACTTTCAACTTGCAACTTCATGTGCAGCTCATCTATATGTGGCCGACGTTGTTCGATGCCTTGTTCTATGCTTTTTTGGACAACAGCCGAGTGAGATGGCTAGCAAAATTAAGAGAGAGAGAGAGAGAGAGAGAGAGAGGGAGCGTGCAAATGTGAGTGAAAGAGAGATAGAGGAAAAGTGGCAGCAGCATTCAATATACATACATATATATAGAGTTGCATGTGCGTGTGCGTCGTCTGCATGTGTGTGATGTGTGTGTGTGTATGTGTGTGTGTGTGTGTATGTGTGTGTGCCTTAATGGAAATTGGTTTTATGCATGTTGGCTTTTGTTTATTTTTACAATTTTGATGATGTTTCGCAAAATGCGAGTGGCAGCCACAGCCGCCTCGCCAAATAGACATATCTATGCCCTCTCTCTCTCTCACTCTTTCTCTCTCTCTTTGTCTCTCTCTCTCTGTCTCTCTCTGTCTCTGCGTTGCATGTTGTGTTGTTTTCTCTCTTTGTGTCGACTGTACTTCCGATCATTGCATTACATACATATACACACACACATAGGTATGTGTTAGGCAGAGTTGTCTTCAAAACAAAATGGCGCTGAGTTTTCAAACACCGAATTTGAATTCCCATATTTCAATACGAAATCTTTAGCTGCTTAACTCTACTGCAATTGTGTACCAACTACAGTTGAACTAAGCTATAACGAACGTAACGAAAACTTAAATTTATCCTACAACTTTGCAATTTAATATGGTGATGTCAATTCTAACAGTGAATCGAGTTTAATATCAACATCGAAAAATTGACATAAAATGAATTGAATTTTCAAAAATAATAGCGCCATATCGAGATTTCCTTAAAGTTCTTTTGGTAAACTGCATTTAGTTGACATTAAATAAATAAATAAATAATTTCTTCAAAATAAATCATTAAAATAAATCATTACATATAATAATATAATATCATTACAATACAAAATACACGCCAAAAAATTCAAAAAACCAAATCGTATTTAAGCCTTCATAAGTTTGCTAAAACTGATTGAATTTTTAAGTGAATTGTAATTTTGAACATGGTTTGTATTCTAAATCTGAAGCCTTGTGTTTTTCAAAAATTCAAAATTTTGAAATATCAAGTTTTAACTTGCAATCAACTTCTTATCTCATAATTAGTATTCACTTAAAATTCGATTCGGAGTCGGTTCATTTGTTTTTATACCCGTTGCTTAAAAAATAAGTAAAAGGGGATATGGTGTTCGTTGCAATGTATGTAACAGGCAGAAGTAAGCATCACCGAACCCAAAGAAGTATATATATTCTTGATCAGCATCAACAGCCGAGTCAATATAGCCATGTCCGTCCGTGTGAGGACCTACATCTCAGAGACTATAAAAGCTAGAGCAACCAAATTTGGCACACCTTTTTTCTATAAGCCCCATGCAGGTCAAGTTTATTTCTAAATGTTGTCACGCCTCTTTCCGCCTTCGTAAATCGCGAAAACTCACCCACACACAGTTTTCAAGATATTAGGATTTGTTTACTAATTAACGTTAACTACTATTATTACCTATCATCCTACTAAATCGTAACAATATCGGACAAATAGAAAGGTGGTAATGGCTGATTAACGTTTTTAAGCAATGTAAGTACCTAAAAGCATGCAATAAAAAATATTTTAAATTTATTTAAAAAAGTAACGGGTATCCTATAGTCGAGAGCTGGACAATAGCCTTTCTCACTTGTTTTTTGTATAAAATCATGCACACAGAAAAAAAAAAGCCGTTCTAAAATCAAGCCTTAAATACTTAATTTAAGCCTGCATTTTTTAAGTATGTTTTCAGGATTAAGCTGAACAATCAAGTCTATATCGGGATTAAAATGGAAAATAAGCCCAAATTACTTGATTCTCTCTTGGCCTCTCTCATTTCAACTGGTCTGGTGGCTCAGTGGTTAGAGTCGCCGAGCTGTTTGAAAAAACCTGGGTTCGATTCCCCCAGTCAAACATTCCCTTCATTAAAAAAAAATATGTTTAAAAAAAAAAACAATAAATAAAAAATGTTTAAAAAAAAATTTAAATAAAAAATGTTAAGAAAAAAAGAATTAAAAAAAAATATAAAAAAAAAATAAATTTAAAAAAAAGTTTACAAATTTAAAAACAAAAAATAGATAAAAAAAAAAATTTAATAATAAAAACATAAAAAAATGTTAAAAAAAAAGTTAAAAAAAACTTTTTTTTTTTGATTTGTTTTAAGAATTTTTAGGATTGAATTCGAGATTGAAAAAATCAAGTATTTCATACTTGGTTTAAGTAAATCCGAGATTACCCCACTTCTGACATCGTTTCGGATTGAATTCGGGCTAAATATCCCGGATTTTTTTTTCTGTGCATTAATGTACAAAATTTTCATCTTGTAAAGATGCATTTCTTAAAATGTAAAATTGAAAGTCTTACACATAAAGTCTGTACTTGCCCTAGGAAGGAAATGCATTGATTTGGGCAAAGTGATTCCGAGTCTTCCGATCGATTGTTGCATCGCATATTCACCAAACAAATAGAAAGAAGACACGCTGCAACATCGGAGGGGTCATCAATAATCAAGGGCTTGAGTGCCGTGTGGTCTGCCTCATGGGGCAACGACAAACTAAGTCTCACCTATGGGTAGAGCGGTTAAGGGGAGGCAGGAGGGGAGGGGGAGTCGTTGGCCATTGTTGCAACCACCATCAATAATAACGCAATGTGGCAGGCAACTGCCAGAATTAGTTGCAAGCATTTATTTATGACTCTTTGTTGCAACGGCGACTCGCGACTTGCAACTTGCAACTTGCCACTTGCCACTTGCGACTTGCCACTCTTGACTCTTGACTTTGGACTGTGAATTGTTTTTTTGGGCGCCAACTTTGTGGTGGTGCAATGTGGTGCAATGTGGTGCAATGTGGTGCAACTGCCACCTGATTTATGGCTAACAAATCGGCCACACAATAATTGGCCATCGAGTGGACTTCTCATTTCCCGTCAGCGCATCTCAAATCTCATTAGAGAAACTCCTCATCTCCCTATCCCTCTCCCTCTTTCTCTTTGTCTGCCTCTCTTTCTCAGTATGCAAAGTGTCAATCATCAGGCAAAGTCATCATTCTCATTCTCATTCTCATTCTCTTTCTTGTTCTTTTTCTCATTCTCATTCTCGTTCTCGTTCTCATCATCTTCAATCGAGATGCGTGGCAAGTTGCGCTGCAAGTTGCAAGTTGCAAGTTGCAAGTTGCAAGTAGAAACCAAAAGCTGATTAGCATAATAACTCGTAATTAGATGCATGTAATTAATTTTAATTGTGCCTGCTCGCTGCCTATGCACAACTTTCGCACTTTCCCAAGCAACAACAGCAACAACAACAACAACAGCAACAACTGCAGCAACAACAACAACTGCAACAACTTGTTGCACTTTGCATTGTTTCAACTCATTCCGCAAAAGTTGTTGAGAGTTTTGCGCTAATCTTCAAAACTTGTTGCTCGTGTTGATGTTGCAAACAAGTGACAGATTTTCGTAATGACAATACAGTAGAGCCCCACTACAAATCACTTAAAAGGAAAACTAAAATATAAAAAAAATATATTAAGCAGCGTGCGGATAGTCGAAGACTTAACACTCATTTTATGACTATCTGTATACAATTTTCGATTGAATTGTTTTTAATGACAGCTGTTTGATTTAAGTCAATTTTATTATTATTTAGATGGTTTCATTTTCGGCTGATTTTTATGTTTAAAAATTGTTCGAAAGTATTGAAAAAAAGTGTTATAAAAAACATTGATTTGTATTTTATAACAACCTGTGCTGAAATCATTTTGATATCTTTTCAAGATTAGTTGTTATAACCACGGACTGAAAATAATTGTTATTGATCAAAATTTTAACTCAAAAAATCACATAAAAGGACTAATGCGATTTTGGTTTGAAGTCTCGAAAGACTTTTATTTGTGAGAAAAAAATAACTATTATTTTTGAATTGAAAACATATAAGTCTTTAAAGAGTTTTTTAATTTGAAAGTGTTTATAAAAGTCTTTTTAGAATATCTTTGTTAATACTCAAGATAAATTTCCAAATTTTCAACAAACTTATGCAAATTTGGTTATTATGATGATATCCTAGTTTACATAAAAATAATCAACAGAAAAAAAAATCACACTTAACCATTATTTTTGATTTATATATTAAAAATCAATATTAATAATTATTTATAAATTGTATTTTTTTAATCAAAAATAATTATTAAGTATGATTTATAAAGTAAAAGTCTTTAAGTAATTATTAAAGTAATAATTTTTTTTATTGAAAAGTTTCCACGGTACTGACTGAATTAAACTGTGAGTCACTGTACACTGTCTGCAGCAAATCGACGGATTTGTGTCAGGTTCAGTTCAGATTCAGACTCTGCCACGCCCCCTTAATGCGTTAAAGGGTTTTGAAAAAATATTTTATTTTTTTTTATTTTTTATTTATTCAAAGTCGACAAAAAACAATTAAAATAAAAATACAAATTGAGAGCATAATTAAATTTTAAACTGGATAAAAATTTAATATAATTTTAATTTAAATTAAAATTTAATTTATACTAAAATGAATAGTAAATTTTAAAACCAGTAGATTAATAGATTGTTGCTTTAATTTACATTTGTGATAAAGCTCTACAAATTATTTTATCACTTTTTTTTTTATATATTATTTTTCGATTTTCCCTAAAGTGTTGGAGGATATTTCAAAGGGCATAAACAGGCTTAAAATAAACAAATTTTGATTATTCTATTCCAAAGAATTCAGTCATGAAATGACTTTAAATAAGAAGTAAAAGGAGAAGAAGAAGAAGAAGACATTGCAGAGCTGTTTCCAAAAAATGAGAAAGTGAATTGAGTTTCTCGCTGTGGTCACTCATGGCAAAGTTTCTAACTTAGTTTGCAACTCTTTCTGCAGCTACAGGTGGTGCTCACACACACACACACACACACACACACACACACACACACTCCAATATA
>JBAMBL010001548.1:0-17777 GCA_037043405.1 Drosophila subquinaria
CATATGTATGTACAGTTTGTCAAGAAACACTTTACACACCGAAAATAAATTTAATTTTTTGACTTAAGGTATGAAAATAATAGATTTTTATTCAAGTTAAACCAATTTTTTTAATGCATAACAATTTAATGCTTAGTATTAAGTTAATATGTGAAAAGAAAAAAACAAAAATATAAGTAGGTAACATAAAAAACAACAAAAACTAACATTACTCATTTTTGACACTGTCAAGAAACTCTTTACACTTTTTGTTTTCGAGTTACGTTTTGCTTTTATTCTAAGAAAAAAGAAAAAAGAAAAACGGTGCTTTACCGTTAACTATGCTTTTTGCGTTGCTTTATGCTGCGCTATTTTTGCATTGCTTTTAATTTGGTTACGAAATTTGCTCAGAGCGCATCTTAAAAGGAATTTACTTAAATTTTCAAAATGCCTGGGAAAAGATTAACCTTTGAAGAAATCCAATTGATTTACTATAATCACCAGTTGGGCAAATCGGTTGCGGAACTAACAACGATGTTTTCTGTTGCAAAGAAAACCATTTACAACGTTCTGCGTCGCGCGAAAAACGAAGGAACTCTTGAAACAAAGAGTGGAGGGGCCGGAAAAGAAAGATTGGCAAACGGGAAAACCGCTTAATGATGCGAAAGATTGACCAAAATCCACAAATTCCGGTCAGAGCTCTTGCCAAGGAGCTTGAGGAAGAATGTGACTTGGTCGTATCACACGAAACAGTACGCCAAGCCATTCTACGGCATAAGTACTCTTCAAGAGTTGCACGAAAGAAACCGCTGCTTTCGTCAGTCAATGTGGAGAAGCGTCTCACTTTCGCAGTGACCATGATCAATCAGCCGATTGAATACTGGGATGACGTCATATTTTGCGACGAAACAAAAATGATGCTCTACTACAATGAAGGTCCACCCAGAGTCTGGAGAAAGCCGTTAACTGCGCTGAACAATCGAAACATCATTCCGACTGTAAAATTTGGAAAACTGTCGGATATGATTTGGGGGTGTATCTCTAGCCGAGGAGTCGAAATTCTGGCATTTATAGAGAATACAATGAATGCACAACAGTATCTCCAAATTTTAAAAACCCATTTGAAGACCAGCGCGGAAAATTTTGGTCTTATTACGGACAATAGGCCAAAATTCAAATTTTATCAAGATAATGATCCCAAGCATAAAGAGCTAAATGTGCGAACATGGCTGCTGTACAACTGTGGCAAGGTCATTGATACACCACCCCAGAGTCCCGATCTTAACCCAATTGAAAATTTGTGGGCCCATTTGAAGAAAAAAGTGGCAAAAAGGCAGCCCAAAACCCGAATTCAGCTAAAAGCTATTATTCTGGAAGAGTGGCAGAAGATCCCCCTTGAATATGACCTTCCAAAATTGATCCATTCAATGAAAAAACGGCTCCAGCATGTAATTAATGCTAAGGGAGGGCATACTAAATATTAAAATTAGCTTCAAATATTTTATAATCGCAAAAAATTTTGAATTTACGTTAATGAAAACGAAAAGTGTAAAGAGTTTCTTGACAGTGTCAAAAATGAGTAATGTTAGTTTTTGTTGTTTTTTATGTTACCTACTTATATTTTTGTGTTTTTCTTTTCACATATTAACTTAATACTAAGCATTAAATTGTTATGCATTAAAAAAAATGGTTTAACTTGAATAAAAATCTATTATTTTCATACCTTAAGTCAAAAAATTAAATTTATTTTCGGTGTGTAAAGTGTTTCTTGACAAACTGTATTTAAGTAAATTATGTCAAGTTAATCAAGAAACCAAAATGCAACAGTGCTGTTGCCTTAAGGACTAATTATCAGTTACGAAAAAATAGATAGAAATATATAAATAGACCGACAGACAAAATTGGCGCCTGCGCCGGAATGAGGTAAAAATGCCTAAGCCGAAATAGGCCTAGGCGAATCAACATTAAGCAAAAGTGCATCGAAAATTGCCAACTGAATTATTTGAACCATTGCCAAAAGCACGAAGAGACGAAGAAGCTGACGCAGCAAGCGACGGCAAAACAACACGAATATGCCGCACAAAGCGGAATGTGCACAGAAAAAAAAATCCGGGATATTTAGCCCGGATTCAATCCGAAACGATGTCAGAAGTGGGGTAATCTCGGATTTGCTTAAACCAAGTATGAAATACTTGATTTTTTCAATCCCGAATTCAATCCTGAAATTCTTAAATTCAGGCTAAAAAAAAATAATGTTTTTTGTTACATTTAAACTTTTTTTAAATTTTGTTTTTTAAGATTTTTTTTTTAACTTTTTTTTTTGTTTCTTTAATTTTGTTTATATTTTAATTTTTTTTCAATTTTTAAACTTTTTTTTTATATTTTTTTTTTATCAATTTTTTATCTATTGTTTTTTTATTTTAAACACATTTTTTTTTAAGGAAGAGAATGTTTGAATGCAATTGACTGGTGGGAATCGAACCCAGGTTTTTTTCAAACAGGTCGGCGACTCTAACCACTGAGCCACCGAGACCAGCTGAAATGAGAGAGGCCGAGAGAGAATCAAGTAATTTGGGCTTGTTTTCCCATTTTAATCCCGATATAGGCTTGATTGTTCAGCTTAATCCTGGAAACATACTTAAAAAATGCAGGCTTAAATCAAGTATTTTAGGCTTGATTTTAGAACGGCATTTTTTTTTCTGTGTGCGAAACAAAAACAAATGAAGGCAAAAGCACGTGGCATGGCACTTGCCGGCATGTTAGCTTTGTATGTATTGGTGAGAATCTGTGGTTGTATTGGTGTGTAAGTGTGTGGGTGTGTAGATGGTCGCTGGGAATGGAAATTATGACTTTGTCGGGATGTTTGCGACCCACACAATAAAAGCTGCAACCAAGACTGCGAGTGATGTTTACACCCCACTAGTTTCCGTAACTCTCAACCATTGTTGCTCTCTTTAAAAAATGTTTGAAAATTGTTTGGTAGTAAGTTGCTTTTAAAGAAACGAAATTATCCGCGTAAATCAATGCATCGTAAATTATATGTATGTATGCTTACAATATTTCTTTATATCTTGGTCAGCACTTGTAATTTACAAAAATATTTAAGAGTGTCAGTTACATAATTTTTCAATTTTTTATTGTTTCATTTTTCATTGCACATTCCTTTTTGCTGTTGTGTTCTTGTGTCATAAAAGTACAAGTGATTCAATTAAGTTAAGCTGCCAATGTCAGAGTTTGGACAGAGAATGTCGGATTAATTGTTTTGTCTGCTCTCAAAAAAAAAAGGCAAACCGTAATAGCAACAGCAGGAACAGTAATAACATAAATATAATATCAACCATTAAAGTGTACTTCAAGTTCATAATCAAATATCAAGGCGTGAACGGCACGCTAACAAAAGTAAACAGGGCGACAAAAAATTACCATTACAGTTAAAGAATAAGAAATAAACAAGCGAAATATTTACCGAAACGATAAGTTTCATTTAGAATAGAAACACGCAACCACAATGTGGATCCTCATCCAACAATAACACATTTTCACACGCGACAAAATTAAGACAGAAACAGAAAAAAACACATACAGTGAACCACTAATGTCTTCATACAGCATAAATTTGTAAAATTTGCGTATATTAAAGATGTTTTGATGCGGTTTTCTTATATTAATCTTTTATTCACTTAAATCCCGTTCTAATGATACAAAAGTCTTTACCCATTAAGTACCCATCAAAAATTTTGAATTTTAAAAAAAGTCAATTTTTCAACTTTTTTCCTCGATTTTTTCCAAAAATTATTTTGATGCAGAAAATTTCTTTAAAACATTCTAAGAGTGACTGCAAAAAAAATTTTTCAAAAATATTTTTGCTAGTATTTTTTATAATTTTTTGAAAATCCTAAAAATGACGATTTTAACCCATTTTTCCTCATTTTCATGCAAAAAGTGCCTTTTTTGCAGTTTTCAAAAAATTATAAAAAATACTAGCAAAAATATTTTTGAAAATTTTTTTTTGCAGTTACTCTTTGAATTGTTTCAAGAATTTTTTTGCATCCCAACATTTTTTGGAAAAAATCGAGGAAAAAAGTTTTGAAAAGTGACTTTTACATAAATTCGAAATTTTCCAAGGGTACTCAATGGGTTAAAAAAAGTTTTGTGTCATTCAAACGGAATTTACACGACCTTTCCAAATATATTTTTTTTATTGTGATAACTTGACTAACATAGCAGTTAAAGCAAAAATAAGGGTGCATACTTTAAGCTGTGAGCCACTGTATATTTGAAAATTAACCCGACAATTCAGTACCATAAGAAACCGAAAAACTATATTTTACTGGTAGCGTACCAAACAATAATTTAGCGGAAAATACCTTAATGTAATCAAGAAACTTATCAAGATTAATTTATTCCATTTATCCTGTAATGTGACTCAAGCATTGTAGCTACGAGTCCTTAATTGGACGCAATGTAGAATATTAATCAAAATAATTGATACTCGTACTGAGATGTCAGTAATTATAGTTATAGAACCGATTTATTACATTAAATACTGTGTATTGATGTTCCTTTTCTTAATAATAGATTTAGTAAGTCTTATTTCTTATGGTTTCGAAGGTATTTTCATCCGTAACTTACTTGAGTTGCAATTCAAAATAATAAGGAACAATTTCATATTTATTTATTTATTTATTTATTAACTATTTCCTAGTGCTACAAGTAGGGATACTTTTAAATTAGTGCACTATTCACACCTGACAATCTCATACATATTTTCTAAAATTATAATTAATAGGTAAACATTATTTTGCTTATCAATTTAACATTAAGTTGAAATATGTAAATCTAAAGGTGGGTTCTCACTGCGTCACAAACGCTTCACAAACGCTGCACAAAGCTGTTCACAACGTCACAAGGCAATGTGAACACTAAATGCATTGTCACAAAATTGTGAAGTCACAAAAATGTGACACTTTAATGTAAACACCACTTTCACATACTGTTAAAAATTTTTTGCGAAGAAGATTGACACAATTTTGTTGAAAACTATGTTAACTCCTGTTAAAGTTGAAGCAGCTCAAATGAGCCCAATCCCATTGTGAAAGCACATCGAGCAAATTGGTTTTTCCACACATTGTGAACGTCAACACTAAAATTTTTGTTTTTGTTTTTCGGAACTTTACCATTGTTTGTGATTTTTAAAAAAGAAATGGATTCACAAGATGAAACTGAGCTTGCTGCTTTGGCGGTCATTGGGCTGTGGCTTTTAGAGGACGACGATGATGAACCCAAGGCAAAGCGCAGCTGCTGGATCGACGAAATGAATTTGACTCGTGAAAAAGAGGGAATGTATGCCAAGCTAACGGGAGAGCTGCGAAGTCTTCCGTTAAAATTCAAAAATTATTTGCGTATGGACAAAGAAACATTCGACCACTCACTCCACTTATCAAAAAGAAGACAACAAATTTTAGCAAACCAATTTCACCAGGCGAGACTTGCGGTGACTGCGGTATTAACATAGCTTATGTATCAAGCATGACGAGCCTCTCATACGAGTTCAGAATGTCGAAGGCCGTAATATCAGCCATTATTCCAGAAACATGCGATGATTAAATCATTATAAACTTTTTTTCAAAGAAATTAAATCTTTATTATTGGAGGACAATTGAAAAGTGACATTTCTTTGTTTTTATTCATTTTGTGGAACTTGTTATTGTTCAATTGCGAACATATTGTGAACATTTTGATTCCTTTTGATTTTTTGCGAGGCTCCTTACATTGACTGGTAGTGTTTACATTGAAGGCTTTCACAAGGCTTTTCACAAGGCTTTCCACAATTTTGTGAAGTACAAATTTTGTGTTGCTAATGTAAACACTTTCACGTATTCTGCAAATCATCACAAAGCATGACAAAATGTGATTTCACATTGTGCAGCAGTGAGAACCCACCTTAATTCTTATATATGTATTACAATTTTCATCATTATTATTATTATTATTAAAATAGTTATTATTATAAATATGATTATTATTATTATTCTTATTATTTATCTTCTAAGTGAATTTAAAATTTGTTTCTTAGTGCGTAATGCCAGCGTCGAAATGAAACGACAGTGTCAGATAGTAGAACATTAAAAATAAAATATACTCGTAAACATGGAGACTGAGTGCGAGTTATAAATGTCGCGGATAATGCAAATATAAAAAATAAATAACCTCCCTACCCAGAACACCTAATCCTTTCCACTCTCGATTTCACAATCTGTCAACGACTCGATTTTCACTTTTCATGACTTAATTTCCGTCGGCATCTAGTCGCTTGAAAAGCGCACAGCTTAAAAAAGAAACAGACGAAAACACAGAACACAAAAAAATAAAAATTTAATAAGGGAAACAAAAGGAGAAAAAGAAGAAAATGGTCGTCGGCACACATAAAAACGAAAAGTTGCTGTAAAGGATTGCAAAAGACAAAACGCACATTAAGTGTTCGGCACTTTTCTTTCTGCTTTTTCGCCATTCTCAAACTCTCGCGCTCTTTCGACTGCTCCAACCTTCTCACTCTCAGCTCAAAGATATGCAAACTGCAACACAAGACAAAATGTAAGTAATTTAACATTACGTATACGCGCCACACGCACCAGTACGAGTAGGCACCAATACGGTACGAGGCTCAAAATGCAACATCTGAAAATTCTATTTTATTTTGTTAGTGTTCATTTGATTCTTAACATATGTATGTACATATACAAGGTGTATTTAACAGGCCGAATTTTGATTAGTTCTCCGATTGATTCAAGAATATAACTAGAAAAAAATTGGAAAACATGAATCTATATATTATATGTACAAAATTTCCGAAAATCCTTAATTTGTGCATTACACTCTGAACAGTTCAAGAAATATGTTTCATACGCGCGTTTGTACCTTAATAAACTTACATTTTACTTGATATGGGGAGTGACAACAGCTAGTTAAATAACCTGCCAAACTGGCAGTCAGATATCAGATCACCGTTTAACTATTAACAAGATTTTTACGAAATTAAATGAAATTTTCATTTACTGTACAGTTATTATAATACCCTCTGTAAGGGTATTAAAAAGGACATTCGCACATGTTGCACATAAATCAGAAAAGTAACCAGCTAGCAGGGAGATAGCTGTCAATAGTTGTAATGTCCGGTACTTGAATCTAACAAAAATCAACAAACAACCGCAACAAAAACATCAAATATACAATAGCAAAATGTGAACATATTGCAAATACATAAATGATTATCACAGAAGATTGCTGCTGGACACATTGGCAACAGGATGGCACACTTCAATGAATACCACAAAATGTTTATATCAATTTCACCACTATTTTTTTATCAGGTTGCTCGTAGGAATCATCCGACAAGAATGCGCTATGTAAAAGCTATTCATTCACTAAGAAAAAGTGTATTTTTCCCTTCCAAAACGTATTTTTTTTTTACTTTATACTGGATTTTCAAGCCTAGTTATTTAGTCATTATGTCTAACATTCTCACTTTTCAGCTGCCGGCCATTGGCCAAACAACCCAAAAGCCAAAGTCAACTCAAGTCTGCTCAGAAAATTAAGCAATTTTGGGCGCTTACTAAGTTGTTTTACATAAACAGTAGCTAGCTCGGGGCAGAGAAAATTATGGAGAATTGAGGAAAGAGAGGAGATTACGTCGCAGGAGATTGACTCATATGCTGGGTCAAATGCAGCTTTGCTCGTTGCCATATTTTGCACGGCAATTTGACTGTCTGCCTGGTTAGGCAGGCTGGCAGGTACGGGATAATATTCAGGCAGTTTTAATGCAAACGCGTCCACAAACCATAAATAATTGAAAACTGCAAGGACGTGCAAAAAAAGCCGAGGTAATAGCAAGCTTAAAAAAATAACGAAATACTAGCAAGAGGCAGTCAGCAGCCAAGCAGTCGAGTTGTTGTAGTGAAGCATGCAAAAGTCCCATTAAGGCTAATAGGCCCAAAAGGACCAGCAGAGAGACAGCTCTAGACAGAGAGCCAGAGACAGTTAGTCAGTCCTTGAGTTGGTTGAGTTAGTTGCAGCTAGCAGACTAAAATACCAGGGATGGCAAACAACATATATATTTAAGGATTTGGCCTAACGACCGGCTCCATTTAGTTTACATGTGAACAATTCTTAAATCATTTTAAAAACAATACTTTAATATGTTACAAGCATTTAAAATAAAAACTTATTAATAAGAAACAAAAGATAACATACTACTTATTTAGACATTTTGTGTCTTTAAGTAAGATTCTGATATAATAAAATTTCTGAAAATTTGCCTTCCAAAACAAAAACTTTACAAGCTTAATTAAATTTCCTTTCCAACACATAAAGAATAAAATGTTTACAAAATGTGGATGGAGAAATATAAATAAATTGAAAAAAAAATCGTAATCTGAGTTAATAAATGTATAAACTAAATAGGGGCTACTCAACCTCATCATCTTATCAAATCAAGCAGATGCTATGTATGCAAGCATAAAAATTAACCAAATAACTTTAAGTCATGCTTGTGCATCCCTAGTCCACAAAATTGTTGGCGTTTGCACGTTTAGTGTTGTAGCCTACTGTTAATTTTGTTTCTTTTCCATGGGGGCATGCGGAACATGCAAGTTCAGCTATCAGCCCACAAAAGTAGGCTGCACAATTTTCGGGGCTGCCCTGCAGCATAGTGCTAGCTGTTTTCTGTATTTCAACTGAAAATTAGTTTTTCCTTCTTATTTTATTTTTTTCTAAACGCCGTCGGCACTTTGCAGTACTTTAACGTCGCTTATCCTAATTGTGGTTGATTTGTGTGTGAGTGTCCTTCGTGAGCCGCTCACGCGAAACGTACATAGAGCATGTCCTGCCACGTTGGTCTGTTCTGTTTCTGCCTATGTGTGGTTCTCTATTTCTGAGTGTATGTGTGTGCATAATTTTTTGGCATTTAGCCAGATAATTTTCTTGCCTGCTCAGCTGAACTCTATTCGAATCAACTCGACTTGCCGGTTTGTCCTGTCCGATTCTGTGTCCTCGCAGGTCTACAATAATTAGTACCGAATTCTTTCTATAATTCTCCCCTCTTCTTTGTTTTCTTTTCCCGCTTTTGCGCTTTGCCTGTATTTACGTTTTTATTATCTCTTTGTGCATACTCATGTTAATGCTTTCTGCTTTCTCTTTTCTTGTGGGCGTTTTGACGTTCTTATTAATGATTAGCTATAAATTAAGTTGACATATTTTTAATGGCTTCTTAGCTGCGGTTTTACGTAGATAGAAATCTGTGATATACAAAACTCTCAATTACCCTTTGAATATTATTATGAAGCACTTATCAGATACTATAAGCTAACAATATTTTTTGGTCTACTCCTTGAATCCAATGAAAAGAAAAAACATATTGGAATAACAGTTGACTTCTTAGATCATTTTAGATATAATGAATATAAATTCTATGACAAGATTTATAATTTTGATCTTTCTTTATTTAAAACATTCACTCCACAACATTTATTTAAGACGTTTTGTTTTATGAGGAATAAATACTTCACTTTATTACATAAAACTAAAATGTTGTTTTAAGAACGCAACACTTGCTTCTGACTGTGTTTTCAGCTAGCTTCAATGTGCAATGTGTCGTCAATATTTCGCTGTCCACATCCAGGAAACCCACCTCTCACCCAATGGACTCCCCCATCAATGCTCCAAATCACGTACACTCTTCGCTAGCACCATTTTGTCAACTACTAATAAATTTGCAGCTGTGCGAGAAGGAAAATAAAATAAAATTTACCCAACGCAACGAAAGTATATTGCACTCTGAACAGGATTGGAATACTATGAAAAGGTGAAGCAGCGCCTAAGCAATGACAATGGCGACGATGCCGTCTTTTGTAAATCAAACAAGTTTTAAGTGCACCGCGGCAACCAAAAGCCCGTGTAGGTGCCACCAACTGCCAGGAGGCAGCAGCACCGCACAAAATATTCATGAACACAACAGGCTCATAAATAAATTGCAGCCCGAACGAAATGGAATGAACTGAGCGTTTGGCATTCGCTGATGCAGCTGCTTCGGTTGTGCCACCGAAATGGGCACAAAGTGGTTGCGAGTGGCGTGAAAAACTTGAAAATATGCTAACATAATGCAACCGAACGATGGAGCGAAAGTAGATTGAGACTGATGGTTGGATGGAGATGGAGACCAAAATGCAGCATCAAGGTTTTATAATGCTTCGATTTCGTGGAATTAGCAATGAGCGAAACGTGGCAGCAGTAGCCGAAAGCAGCTTAAATAAGCTCCAACTATCATCATGATATTGGCTCGTGTCGTGTAACATGTCACCATCTCTAGTTCCAGTTCGTCAGCTCTTCAGTTCGATATTTATTTTTCAGTCGGCAAGCGCTTTTTAATATCACCTAGAAAGATACAGAGGTTAGGGCTGGAGATGAGTGAGATTACGGATACGGTTTACGCTTTTAGAAATACATCATTCTGTCGGCATAGAGCATTCGTGAATTATTTGTACTTGACAGCCAGAATAATTGTGGCAGCTGTCAGAGCTTTAAATTGAGTCACATGGCAATTGGCAAAGTGTCTCTAATTAATTTAAGCCATTAAATTGAATGTCTTTGATATGCAATTTGCAAAACTTACACGTCCTGCCAGAATAAAGCCAGACTAAAAGACGGCGACAAAAAGCCATGAAATAAATTATTTCGAGAATCAATTACAACTAATAGCATAGACCACTTGAAAATCAATTCAATTCACATGAACATCAGCCTGACAGAAACAGAGCTCTGGGCCTGTGACTGAGAACGGGGAACTGAGAGCAGGACACAGGCAAAGGCAGTCAGGATAACTTCAAGCCTGAATGCCTCGTTGTACGGCACAGATTGGTTCGAGTCAACCAGAGAAGCAACTCCGCACACGTATGTGACGATTTAAGCAAATGCATAATTGATTGTAATGGCAATCTGATTTCGGCTTACCAGGTTTCAACGGACCATCAATAGCTGGCAAATTAAACAGCTAAAGGTGAATGTAAGAAATTAACATATACACATATATATAAGATTGTTATAATTGTTCATTGATTTTTTTCTATCTTACATTGTGTTTTTATTTATTCTTACAAGTTTTTAGAATTATTTAAACAGTGTAATACGTAATTTAAATAATTAATTAACCGCTATTCTGTAATACAAATATTTTAAGGTATATTATTCGGTCATATATTTATTTTTGCTTTACCCAAACTCAATCACAAAATTTAGTTATAAATTTGTAGAAACACAAACAAAACAAAATTCAATGCTAACTGCTTTCAATTTCGCTTTATAAAATGCTTCTCATTATAAACTGTTCCGACTGACTGTATGGATGTCTGTTATCTATCCTTAAGGCTCGTCACTGGATTTTGGGCACTTTTATATTTATGAAATGCGAAAGCAACGACAACAACAGCGGCAACAATAACAATAACAACAATAAATAGAATAACTAGGGAACAGTCCCCTGTATCCGTTTTGCCAGTGACAAATGCGAACTTTTCATTTTCATGCCGCAACAGTCGTCGCTGAGTTATTTAAGCTAAGCATGGATGGGCATCAGAGCCAGACAGACGGATAGACATACGGAAGGACAAATGTCATGACAGACAAGTCCGGACTCTGGACAGGAAGACAGACAGCGATGCAGACAAAACTGTATTCTCTCTCTCCCCCTCTCTCTATCTGTATCTCTGTTTAGGCCTCACATTTTATATTCACATTTTTGGTGAGCAAACAATGGACGAAGGCTGCAAGTTGCAGAGTGGGGAAGGGAGAAACAGGGATTGCACATCTGAGTGGCAGACAGTGGCAAATGTCAACTCGTTGGAATTCAGACAAGTATATATAGTGAATATATAGAAAAATGTCAAGAGTGGAAATGCACATGCCAAATGTCCTTGGCTATATCTGTGAGTCCTGCTCCAAATGCAACTGCAACTCTGGCCAATTGGCAGCCTGTTGGGCCATTTAATTTGTTTATTAACTCGACGCGCTGTCAGCGCAATTAACGCCTAATGAGCTCAAGTCCAAGTCGCAAAAGTTTCTTCTGGTCATGCCATGGACTTGGGGCTATCATTATCTGAATCATCAACATCAGTTTTATCATTATCTTGTTGTCATCATCATCACTAGCATGTGCCACAACGTGCAGTGAAACTTTCTAGACTACAAGATGCTGATGCTGCTCAGAGAAACCCCAACAACAATGTGGTAAGTGCTTTAGATGCAGCTGACGATAGCAAAGATTGTACAGATACCCGGAATAGATAGAACCGACAGATAAAGAGGGATCAAAGGCGAAAACAATATTCTACATAAGGGGTATATTGAAAATTGCATCAGGTATGTCTAAGACAAACTGTGATCAGAATGAAATATACATAAAGTAACGTATCTTACAAAGGATAATCCTACATTATTTTTCAATAACATGAATCGACTAACAAGAGCTATTTTCAATGTATGTAATGGCCTAACCATATTTTCTCGATCAGATAAAAACTCAACAGATATTAAAGAAACATTTTTTAAAAAAATATATATTTTAAAATTTTTTAAGTGCGTAAAGTCTATAATTTCTTTTATGGAAATGTTATTTATTTTTCTTTTTCAAACTGTAGTAAACCTTTTATAAATAGAAGGACTTCTGAATACTTGTCTAACTCGACTGGTGATTTTGCAACACTTTGTTGATTCAATACAAATACTTATAGACCAACCATCGTACAAATCTTTAAAAAAAAAAAAATCAAGTTTAAATTATTAATTTGAGGTATTTTTACTCTTTGCGTAGCATGTTTATTTCACCACCATTTGTGTGACGGAAATGCAAACGCATAACTTGTGTCAGTAGCAGATAAAGGTATGGTATCACCACTCGACACTGTCTAGATGCAGAGCCCCAACTCTGTTCCTGCCCAAGCCCAGCTACCAACCGCAAAATATGCTCAACGCAGCGCAGCCTCTTGGTTTAGTTTACTGCAAGTCGTCCTTTACCCAACTTAATGCGTTTTCGACGCCAGCTGCGAAATTAGAAATTAGTATTCATGCTCACAGTGTCATTTCCGCGAATGCGCGAGCAGTTCGCAAAACTTTTTCGAACCAGCCTTTGTGTGTTCACCACTGAGAAGAGATTGATATGCGTGCTACAAGAAACTGTATGTGGCTGATTATGAAGTGCTTCACAGTCAACAGTCTCTCTCTCTCCCTCTCACTATCCTTTCTCTCTCTTGTTCACCCACTCTCTCAAAAGTTCAAAATTGCCAGAGTTCATGTTGCAAGTGCTTAGAGTGTGTTATGGTGCAACTTTTTCATACAAATCCTTAATTATGACATTATTTTGCATATTTTAAGCTTGTTTCAGAAGTCGCGGGTGTGTTCTGAAAAGCAAATTAAAATGAAAATATTTTTTTAATTTGTTAAGATTTGTAAAAAAAGAATTCTGGATCAGAAGTTTTAATACTGATTTATATTTCATAAATTTCCCAAATTCTTTATTTAATTAAATTGGTAACTTTTTTACAAATAAAATAATAGGGAAACTATAAAATTGCAATTGTTTTAACAACTTTTATATTATGGTATAAAGCCTAACAGAATTAGGGATGAAATCATTTCCAGAATATTTGAAATCCATGCAACACTTCCTTGTGTGTCATTGACTCTGGCGTCGCTTAAAGGCAAAAATCTATAGTTTAACTTAAGGCGCAAAACAATTGCAACTGAGTCTATTCCAATGCCAACGTCGCAGTCGCAGTCGACGTCGACGTCACTGACGCCACAACGAATTGCACTTACGACAAATTTTTGCGCCGAGTGTCAACCAAACAGAAATAAGCCTCAAATTGTGCCCAAGCTCAGTACTAGGAGCAGGGCGAGGGAAGAGGGACAGGGCCGTTGGAAGACAGGAGCAGGAAGTTGGAATATTTTGTACTTTATGCCAGCAAATTCTGTTGGCCAAGTGCCAAGTTTAACGCCGATGCAGCCGCACAGCATCGTCGATGGAGCATCAGCAGCCGCCGTTCTGTTCCTGCTCACGTTGTACACGCTGGATGGGAGTAAATGCCGCTGGAGGAGGAGATTATTGTGGATAAAGTTATGTGGGCGTAGACCACGCCCGGGGGACAGTAGGTTGCATGTCGAATTTAGGCTTAACGGGCAACGAGCTCAACTACTTCTCACACGGCTCCATAGTCCCAGGTCTGGCTCTGACCTAAGCGGCCTGGCATTAAAACAATGCAAATATGCCGTACAGAACAACAACAGCAGCGATCGTCGCCTTATTTTATTTGTTGGTGCCCAGTTGTGTAGGCGTGGCAGCCAAAATATTTTTGTGACTCAACGCCCCTTACACACCCCGGAAAAGAGAGAGGCGAGTAGTTCATGTGTCGTTTACAGGAGCCCAACGAATCGAACAATACCAACAAAGGGGAAAAATAAAATTCACGTTGCACTGAACAATTTTCAATTAGCAGCACCACGGGAGGAAATCTTAATGCGCTTTTCTTATTGAGCGATATTTTCATTTACAGACACATGAATTCATGCGGCAAATTAAAAACAGCCAAATGAATAATTAAACATAAAAGTGATGCGAACAAAGGAAAATGGGCATCTGAGTACCTTTTTTTTTTTGTTTTAATACAAGTGAAGTTCACTTAGCCATGTGATTTGTAATCAAATATGAATTTTTTTCCATTTGGTTATTGTAAGGGCTGCATTTTTATTTCTTATTTATTTATCACCTTAGCTGAACAATGCAATTGGATCAGAAATCTGTTCAACTAAAGTGCAAGCCTTGTAATGAACCCAATTTCTTATTTGAATGAGTTAATTAACGTAGTACCTATTTATCCAAGTTGAAGTACATACACATAAAAAATATCTCCAACAAGATAATACCAAAATAACTATAATTATTTGTATCACACTTCCTAAACTATAAAAACTATTTGCAGAACATGTGCATTAATAATAAATAAATATAAGGCTTTAATAATTTAACAGATAACCCAATACCCAATGTACCAAACATAATGACGTGTAACACGTGTGTTTGGTTGAGTGTGTGCGTGCGTGTATGTGTGTGTGTGAGTCCGATCAAGACCCGCATGGGGCAGCAGTTGCTCGTCCCGCAACATGTTCGTCATGGCTTCTCTTGACTGTGCCAGACATATTTGTATAGCTGCTTAGGCTTACGAGTTGAACCAAAGTTTTGACCTTGAAAACCATACACACACACACATACAAAAAGTTAGATTCTTCGAGTGAAAGAGAAGTATGAAAAATGGCCATCGTTGGTTTGTGCTGCCTACTTTTTGGGCAGGCAACTTGTTTTTGGCTGTTCTTCTCGCTGCTTAGTTTGTGTTTAGCAGCTTCGACTTTTCGACTTAAAACTGAAGTTGCCCCACACACCCAAATACACACGTCGAGGGAGAACAAGGAGAAAAGTAAACAATACTCGAAATTTGAAATTGTAAATGTTTGCACAGCTCCATGAGCCCGAATCACAGAACCACCGCCAACTAGGCAACCACGCCGGGCATGACCCACATACACCTAGCAACTCTCTACTTCCCCTTTTGATGTTCTCCCACTTGGAAAGCTGAAGGCGTTGCCGCTGTGTTTAACTAAAGTTTCGTGCACTTGTGCAAATAGGAAAAGGATTTGAACGTCGTCGCCGTCAGCTTCTCCTTGGTTGTGGTCCGTGCAGAAGCGGATTACAATCATAAGCGAAAATTAATGAATTATTTACCAGCAGCTTATTTAAGCGCAAATGTCCCTCCCCTTTACCCATCTAACCCGCAATGGCACAAGGGTGTGACCCCGTCTCACCCGCAGCTTCTCCACAATGTCAAAAGTTGAGTTTGAGTTAAATGCCTAGGCTCTTTTCCCCCTCAGAGACAGGGGACAGACCTTCAGCTGTTCAGCTGCTACCTGGTTATTAATTAGCCCAAGACATTTGTCAATATTATCTGCAACTTTTGTAAATGACACTAAATTTTGAAATACATTCCGACATAACTTAAGGCGTTGAAAATGAAATTTATTTATGACAAGCTTTTTGATTTATCTCTGCAAAATGAGAGAACAATTTGAAACATATCAAACTGTCAGATAAAATGATTTGTTTGTGTTCGATTCGAGATACAGTAAAAAGTAAGCAAGATTCGTTGTATTGCTAATATCGAGGCAGAGTTTAACATTCAATTGTTTAATAAAGACTTTAAATTCTAATATTTTATGCACATTTTCGACAAGTGCAGTAATTTGTGTTTTTATGTAATGAAATTCATTACCCTATATCACATTTAATTATTTTGCAATAATTTATGGATTTATAAACTATTTTACTGTCTGCCGTTGTCCCATTGGGATTTCCCCGAATCAGACGCATTATTACAAATCGGGCTCTTTATCTGCTTTGTGTATTTGTAGCTACTTATTAATTTGAAATGTCTAAATATTAGTTAGTGTAATTAATTGCCAAATAGTTAATAGAAGAGCTGAAGGCCTCTGCTGCCATAGCCACGTAATAAACTATCCTATAATTTTATTATTAATAAAAAAGCTCTTAAATAAATAAATAATTTTATAAAAAAAGACAATTTAAATTTCATAGTAACTTTTTTTAAAAATAAATAAAAATAGACTTAATAATGCCCTTTAAAGGAAACCTCTATTAAAGACTGAGCTGAGCGGGAGAAAACAAAGAGATGGAAGCAAATAGAGAGCGAGAGAGAGAGAGAGAGAGAGCGAGAGAGTTGGTAGTATGCATGAGAAGTTTGTGGCAAGTTGCAGAGATCAGGTCGAAAGGAAAGGAAGGCGCCAGAAAAGTTTGTTTTTATTATGCAAAGCACGATGGCCTATGAAATATCAGTCGTGGCTGGTCTCAGCAGCCCGCTGAATATTCCTCTTAAGAGCGCAAATAAAAGCAAACACAGATAAATCCATTAGAAACGCACGTTTGCACTCACAAAGGCAGCTGAGAAGAAGAGAGACTGTAAAAGGAACAAGGAGTAAAATATTGAGCAACATTGCAGGCTCTTAAAGCGGTTTTGTTCATGTTCTTTATGGACACATCACCAGCATTCGGGATAATTAAAAGTGATTACAGCTCATTAAATGATAAAGGATCGTAGCACACGCATTGCAAGCACGAGAATGTGAGAACAGCGAGGCGGCTGCTTTAATAAAATGAAAAGCACGCACGCGATGCCAATGTCCTGGCCGCATGTCCTTGCCGCAAGCGGCTTGCAATTGCGGCCAATCCAACAATAACAACAACAACAACAACTTCCATCAACAACAAAACGGAGCCACAGCAATAACAGGAGTTACAACAAGAGCAAGAAAAGCTCCTGGCGCACTTCCAACAATAAGCAACAATTTTAGCAGCCGCCAAAGCTATTATCCTGCGCCAGGACATCGCTGCCGCTTTTTGCTATGCCCCGCAGGCAGGAAGACACTCAGGCAACCGGCCAAACAACCAAACCATCCGATCAAGCCAAGGAGGCAGTCAGGCAGGCACAAATTGTTTTTTACACATGTGCGCGCAACATGTTAAATTGTAAACATGCATAAATGTTGTTTATCGGGCAGCTTCGAAACCAAACGGAACAATAGCGAAACAAGAAAGAAAAACAAAAAATGTAGACAAAGGTTACCAACTAAAAAATACCCTGCAATATGTATATTCACCAATCACATCTACTTAAGTTGTAAGTCAGTTT
>JBAMBL010001549.1:0-22458 GCA_037043405.1 Drosophila subquinaria
CTATCAAGTCCAAAAGATCTTTCAAGACTATATCCACAATCCGCAGGGTCGCTACTCTGGCCAAAGAAATAAACTCTGCCGACATCCCTCTGCTGCAAAAGGTCAACTGTTACCCACCATGGCTTCTGCACAGCTCCTACACCAACACCCGCCTTCACGTACACAAGAAAGCAAACACAAGTCCCAATGTTTATACTCAACTCTTCCTTGGAGAAAAACAATTGTACGAAAACTGGAAATGGCTTTATACTGACGGCTCCCTACGCAACGACACGGCTGCATTCGCTGCTGTCGACAGCGATAACATCATCATCTCCTGCGGGCTACTGGCCGAATGCTCAACAGTCTTCCAGGCTGAAGCACTTGCCATTCTTAATGCCTGCAAAGCCGCACATTCTTCTGGTGGTCAATATGTAATCTGCACAGACAGTCTATCTACCATCGAAGCTGTAAAAAATCTCAACTGCAGAAATAACACCGTAGTTCAAATAAGAAACATCTTAATAAAAGGCCACGGAAAAACAGTTCTTTTGTGGTGCCCCAGCCACGTAGGAATTACCGGAAATGAAAATGCAGATCTCGCAGCCCTTTACGCAGTATCGGCTCCTTTAATCACGATGACCCCGTTGGACGACACTTCTCTGAAGCGGCAAGTCTCCGATATAGTGACTGATCTAAAGATGGTAAACTGGAGCACCTTCTACCACTGGTACTGGACCTTCAACATGCACTGCACTGCTTTAAAGATACCGCCAGAAACTAAAAAATCAAAATGGACAGCATACATCCGGCTTCGTTTAGGTCATACAACACTCTCCCACGAACACCTCCTTAAAGGCGAAGCTGCCCCAATATGTCAATGTGGCACCAACATCACACCAAGTCATATTCTTATGGACTGCCAACGATTCAACAATATCCGAGCCCGAGTATTTCGAGACACATCCCCTTTCGAAACTCTTTCAACCCCCACATCACAAAACATTAATAAAATTTTTATGTTCTTAAAACTTTGTAACCTAACACACACCATATAAGCACACCATAGAGTCGAAGGTCTAGTTACTAGTACTCTAAGCACAATTTTAATGTATTAGATTTAATATTTTATATTCTCCGGCTCGACTTTCCCGTTGTCGTGTCCGTTCCTGTTGCAAAGTTAATGTGTCCTGGCAGGCCTACAATATTCAGTTCAGAATATTCTTCATTATCTTTCTTCATTGTTTTCTTTTTCTGTTTTTGCGCTTTGCCTTTCAATATTTGTGTTTTTATTTTCTCTTTGCATACTCATGTTTATATTTTCTGCTTTCTTTTCTCATGTGCATTAAGGCGTTATTATTTATTATAAGCTGTAAATTAAGTTGTCATATAATTCGATTTTTATTTAGGTAGATAACTGTGACATGTGCACATATGAAGCTATCAGTTATATTTTGTTATTCATCTCCTTCTCACCGCAAAATACTAATATCCATGAATACCATATATGGATACTATTTGACAAACAGATGCTGAACACTTTTCTTTAGATCGAGTGGAAAGAAAATTATACTAGTTGTTGTGCCTGTGTGAAATATCCCATAAAAAAACCTCTTTACGAGGTAAAAGTCTAGTGACGAAAACATTTTCATGCCCCAAAATTTCTGATATCCAATTTTGTGACGAATAATATTAAGTTTTACATATAAATTATTTTAAACAAAATTTTGGCACTCGGCACATTGCGCTAAAATGTCTCAATTCTTCAGACCAAATAAAACTCACTGTTTTGCGCAGTGCCGAATGCAAAAATTTTGTTTAAAATAATTTATATGTAAAACTTAATATTATTCGTCACAAAATTGGATATCAGAAATTTTGGGGCATGCAAGCAGTGCCTGAGAGCCCTTCGAAATACCTTTTCAACGATATATAGATCGCAACTGTAGCTTCTATCGTTTGGATGCTATGTGGTTTTCAATTTTAGCGGTTTTTAGCGATTTCCCGCTAAGCTAGCGATTTTTCGAAAAAGTCGTAGAGCAAACGTTTCTAGATTTTTGAACAGGAACAAGTCCTCATTCAAACATTTAAGCTTAATTAACGATTTGATCCAAACAAACAAACTGGCTGCTATGACACTTTGTTGCTGCTGCCCTATTTCAATTCAAAGTAAAACGTATATATTCAGTTAAAAGGTTATATTTTCCAAGCCTATCGGTAAAATTTTTTGTGTCATATATCAAAAAACGCGAAATTTTACACACTAAAACATATTGAAATTTAAAAAAAATCGTTAGCGGCGTTTTCTCAAAAACCGCCAAAATGTGGGGGAAAACACCTTATTTCACCTGTAGCAATTTACCTGTGTACTTTAGAAAAAAGTTAAAAGGTATGCATAACAGCCCTTCAAAATACCTTTTCAACGATATATAGATCGCATCTGTAACTTTTATCGTTTGACTGCTATAAGGGTTAGCGGTTTTTAGCGATTTCCCGCTAAACTAGCGATTTTTCCAAAAAGTCGTAGAACAAACGTTTCTAGATTTTTGATCGGGAACAAGTCCTCATTCAAACTTTAAAGCTAAATCAACGATTTGATCCAAACAAACAAACAGACAAACAGACAAACAGACAAACTGACTTTTCATCTCATTTTCGGAAGGCCCCTAAAAATTTCAAAATTAATTATCTTTCGAACCAGTTGTCCGATTTCGATGATCGAGGTGTCATTCGACGCGTATTTTTGATGAGAATTTTAAAAAATTCAACGAAAATTCAAAAAGGCTCCAACGGCCCCATTAGCTCCAATAATTTAAATTTTTTCCCTCCCACTTACACCTGTTTATCTCACGAACCAAGTGAGTTTCCAAAAGTCTTAGTATGCACATTTGTAAGTTAAGTTGATACCTTTCGATCGGTATATAACTCGACCTGATCGGACAGTCACAGCAAATCTTCCATTCTTCCTGTATATATATGCTAGTCGCCTTCGCACCCGTCGTGCTGCTTTCGTCACTAGCGCGGACTGCCGTCCGCAGTGATAATGTTCAATATGTGCGGTTCGAAAAACTCTGAATATGAGGAAATATGGCGCGGGTCTTTGCGTTTTTTGTTTTGTGTTGATCAGGCATCGCTAATATTTATGCAATCACAGATTACGATATTTTTCAATCGCTTATTATTATATCGATAGTTCGATATATAATATTTACATTATCACCACGGTTCACAGTGGTCGAAAAGGCTCATCTAGCGGCGTTTAATTAATACCTCTTGGGGTAAAACCTTTTTTTATTTTTTAGTATTTTTCTTTTGTCACAAATATATTTAGTTACAATATAAAACAAAATAAATTTTTTTTTTTACTTTATATGAGTTTTTTATTTTGTCAAAGCTGCAACTTTTTATCATAAATTGGACGTTGTTTATTTTAATGACCAAATTATAAAAAAAATTTTAAAATATTTTGTTTCATTTTTTATTCCGACAGAAAAATATTTAAATTTAATAATAAAAAATGTTAATATTTTTTTCTTATTTATATATATATATATATTTTTGGTTTATACGCTAGGTGTTTTTGGCCTTTTTCAGTCCTTACTTATTTCAAGTCTTTATTTAATTTAACTTAGCTTTAAATCACAATTTTTTATTTTTTTATTTGTATAATAATTTTTTTGTCCATATAACATGTATATTTTCTGCAGGAAGGAATGCATTCTGATTTTTCTAATTAAACCTCCAGTCTAAATCAAGTATTAATTATTTTGCAAAAGCATTACAAGGTAGAATTTTTGCCTGCCTATCAAAAAATTATCATTATTTGAATGACTAGACTGGTTTTTGCTTAAATTCGTTATTAAAGGATCCGAAGAAATTAATTAGGAGTTCATCAGATCTGCCATTGTAGTTTTACGACAACGCTTTAGCTGAAACTTTCGAAAATCTTTATTCCTAGCCTCCAAGGCTTTTTCCGACAAAATTTGAAATGATTTTAACTATTAAGCCATGCTCCTCCACAGTGCAATTCGATTTTTCAATAGTATTTGATTAAATATAGGTCTCCAGTGCTGAAAAACTTTTTTGAGTATCATTTTCGCTGCTCCATACTAGAAAAAAACTACGATTGCAGACTGACATGGTGCCTAAAAAATACAATATTGTGAGCAGCTGCAACTCGCTGCGGCAGATCTTGGACATTTCGCAAAGAAGACGAACCACATTATCATTTAAAAATAGGGTCCTCACCAGCAAATGACGGCGTCACTATTTATGCTCTACAGAAGTTAAAAAATGGTCACATATGAGAAGATAACAAAGTTTTTAGTTCTACCATAAATTATTAATATAACATATATCCACAGGTCACAAAACATTTATTGTTATGTAAATACATATCTTAACTATTGGTTAAATCAAAAAACCAATTAAAAATGTGATTTTTTAAAATTTTGCAGCACTATTTGCACACGTGCGAAAACCTAACACATTGTATTTTTAACAGCTGTTTTAACAAATGCTCTAATCAAAAGCTCACAGCTGATAATTTAAAGTGCAATTATTGATTTGGTTGTTATAAATTTGCTAAATATCCTTTTAATTATCGACTAAAAAACTTATTTTGTAATTTGTTAAAGGTAAAAAATTATATTTCGGTCCGCCAAATTACTTAAATCGACCACTGTGCGGTTGCCACAATTGGCTCTTTTTTATCGTGTTGACGCAACGGCACTTTTTTTCGTTTTAGTTCTTTTTTTCATCATTTCAGAATCAGTTATTTTGTATAGTTTTGGATTGAAGTATACCTGTTAAATGATAATCATAATCATTAGTAATTAGATTATATTTGTTTAAAAGTGCAACTAATGATTAAATTAAGATTATTTTCGGTTTTGCCCAATTATTTAATGATTACGATTACAAAAAATGAAAAATAATCTAAAATTATTACAATTGCTCAAAAATAATCAGAAAAAATCAAAAATAATATTTTTGAGTATCCGGATTATTTCAGATTTTTTTCTGATTATTTTGGCTACTTTGATTGTAAAAATTTAAAAAAATTTTGATTTTTACTAAATAGTCATAAATAATCAGTCATAAAAAAATCAAAAGTAATCCGAATACTCAAAAAGATAATTTTTTATTATTTTAATTTTTTTTGAATATTTTTGAATAATTGTAATAATTTAGATTATTTTTGATTTTTTGTAATAGTAATCATTATATATTCACAAATTCCCAAAAAAATCTAATTGATAAGTAATTCTAATCGAAATTTAACAGGTATGGGTTGAAGTACATATTTATTTTTATTTGATAACATAATCACTAGATTCAGATGAAAATGTGAAATACTTTGGAAATATGTGTAACTGCTTTAAGTGTTTGTGAAAGAAATATTTTTTATTTAATTAAATGTAGCTGTGCTCGAAAGCAACGACAGTGAATCGCACTCTGAACAGGATTGGAATACTATGAAAAGGTGAAGGAGCGCCTAAGCAATGACAATGGCGACGATGGCGTCATTTTATAAATCAAACAAGTTTTAAGTCCACCGAGGCAACCAAAAGCCCGTGTAAGTGCCACCAACTGCCAGGAGGCAGCAGCACCGCACAAAATATTTATGAACACAACAGGCTCATAAATAAATTGCATCCCAAACGAAATGGAATGGAACTGAGCGTTTGGTATTCGCTGATGCAGCTGCTCCGGTTGTGCCATCGAAATGGCCACAAAGTGGTTGCGAGTGGCGTGAATAACTTGAAAATATGCTAACATAATGCAACCGAACGATCGAGCAAAAGTAGATTGGGACTGATGGTTGGATGGAGATGGAGGTGCATGGAGATGGAGACCCAATGCAGCATCAAGGTTTTATGATGCTTCGATTTCGTGGAATTAGTAATGAGGAAACGTGGCAGCAGTAGCCGAAAGCAGCTTAAATAAGCTCCAACTATCATCATGATATTGGCTCGTGTCGTGCAACATGTTACCATCTCTAGTCCCAGCTCGTCAGCTCTTCAGTTCGTTTTCAAAACTTACACGTTTTCAAAACTTACACGTCCTGCCAGAATAAAACCAGACTAAAAGACGGCGACAAAATGCCATGAAATAAATTATTTCGAGAATCAATTACAACTAATAGCATAGACCACTTGAAAATCAATTCAATTCACATGAACATCAGCCTGACAGAAACAGAGTCTGGGCCTGTGACTGAGAACGGAGAACTGAGAGCAGGACACAGGCAAAGGCAGTCAGGATAACTTCAAGCCTGAATGCCTCGTTGTATGGCACAGATTGGTTCGAGTCAACCAGAGAACCAACTCCGCACACGTATGTGACGATTTAAGCAAATGCATAATTGATTGTAATGCCCTGGCAATCTGATTTCGGCTTACCAACCTTTCCAACGAACCATCGATAGCTGGCAAATTAAACAGGTAAAGTTGAATGTAAGGAACATTTAAGATTTTTCACAATTCTGTAAAAGCAAATTTAAACCAAAAAACAAAGAAAATTGCTCATTGATTTCTCTCTATCTTACATTGTGTATTTATTTATTCTTACAAGATTTTAGAATTAACTTAACAGTGTAATAAGTTATTTAAATAATTAATTAACCGCTATTCTGTGATACAAATATTTTAAGGTATATTATTGAGTCTTATATTTATTTTTGCTTTACCCAAACTTAATCACAAAGTTAAGCTATAAATTTCTAGAAACACAAACAAAACAAAGTTCAATGTCAACTGCTTTCAATCTTGCTTTATGAAATGCTTCTCATTATAAACTGTCCCGCCTGACTGTATGTATGTCTGTTATCTATCCTAAAGGCTCGTCACTGGATTCTGGGCACTTTTATATTTATGAAATGCATAAGCAACGACAACTACAGCAGCAACAATAACAATAACAACAATGAGTAGAATAACTAGGGAACAGTCACCAGTATCCGTTTTACTATTGACAAATGCGAACTTTTCATTTCCATACCGCAACAGTCGTCGCTGAGTTATTTAAGCTAAACATGGATGGGCATCAGAGCCAGACAGACGGATAGACAGACGGAAGGACAAATATCATGACTGGCAAGTCCGGACTCTGGACAGGAAGACAGACAGCGACGCAGACAAAACTGTATTCTCTCTCTCTCCCTCCATCTCTATCTCTGTTTAGGTCTCTCATTTTTTAGTCTCGTTTTTGGTGAGCAAACAATAGACGAGGGCTGCAAGTTGCAGAGTGGGGAAGGGAGAAACAGGGATTGCACATCTGAGCGGCAGACAGTGTGCAAATGTCAACTCGTTGGAATTCAGACAAGTATATATAGCTTAGATATATAGAAAAATGTCAAGAGTGGAAATGCACATGCCAAATGCCTTGGCTATATCTATGACTTCTGCTTCAAATGCAACTGCAACTCTGGCCAATTGGCAGCCTGTTGGGCCATTTAATTTGTTTATTAACTCGACGCGCTGTCAGCGCAATTAACGCCTTATGAGCTCAAATCCAAGTCGCAAAAGTTTCTTCTGGTCATGCCATGGACTTGGGGCTATCATAATCTTCATCTTCATCATCAGTTTTATCATTATCTTGTTGTCATCATCATCACCAGCATGTGCCACAACGTGCAGTAAAACTTTCTGGACTAGAAGATGCTGATGTTGCTCAGAGAAACAACAATATGGTAAGTGCTTTACATGCAACTGACGATAGCAAAAATTGTACAGACACCCGGAATGGATAGAGCCGAGAGATATAAAGAAAGCAAGGGCGAAAAAAATATTCTACATAATGGGTATATTGAAAATTGCATCAGGTAAGAAAAACTGTGATCAGAACGAAATGTGCATAAAATATAACGTAACTTACAAATGATAATCCTACATTTTTGCAATAACATGCATCTAATGACAAGACCGATTTTTAATGTATGTGACCTTATCACTTTTTCCCGATCGGGTTAAGAATCATAAGATATTTAAGAAACATTAAAATAAAAAAAAATATTTTAAAAGTTTTTCGTTGCGTAAAATCTGTTATATCGTCCATGGAATTGATTTTTTTTCTATTTCAAAATTGATGCATAATTTATTTTTCAAAATCGTCATTTTTTTTTTTTTTTATTGACGGGTATACATTTTTGCGTTTCATTCCTAGGAATTAAAAACACATGCTTGACTACAATGACGGGGGGAAAGTTCTAATAATGTGAAATTTTTTATAAATAGACGGAATCCTGCTGCTTTATGCAAAAACTTTGTTTAAAATAATTTATGTGTAAAACTTAATTTTATTCGTCACAAAATTGGATATCAGAAATTTTGGGGCATGAAAATGTTTTCGTCACTAGACTTTTACCTCGTAAAGAGGTTTTTTTATGGGATCTAACTTGACTGGTATTTTTGCAAGATTTTGTTAATTCAATGCATTTATAGAAAAAATATCAAAAATATAAAAAGCTTATTTAAAAAAAAAAATTGTATATTTGAATTATTAATTAAGTGTATTTTTGTGTCTCTGTATATGCTACATTGTTTCATTTTTTTCACTCTTTGCGTAGCATGTTTATTTCACCACCATTTGGGTGACGGAAATGCAAACGCATAACTTGTGTCAGTAGCAGATAAAGGTATGGTATCACCACTCGACACTGTCTAGATGCAGAGTCCCAACTCTGTTCCTGCCCAAGCCCAGCTACCAACCGCAAAATATGCTCAACGCAGCGCAGTTTCTTGGTTTAGTTTACTGCAAGTCGTCCTTTACCCAACTTAATGCGTTTTCGACGCCAGCTGCGAAATTAGAAATTAGTATTCATGCCCACAGTGTCATTTCCGCGAATGCGCGAGCAGTTCGCAAAACTTTTTCCAACAAGCCTTTGTGTGTTCACCACTGAAAAGAGATTGATATGCGTGCTACAAGAAACTGTATGTGGCTGATTATGAAGTGCTTCACAGTCAACAGTCTATCTCTCCCTCCCTCTCCCTCTCACTATCCTTTCTCTCTCTTGTTCACCCACTCTCTCACAAGTTCAAAATTGCCAGAGTTCAAGTTGCAAGTGCTTAGAGTGTGTTATGGAGCAACTTTTTCATATAAATCCTTAATTATGACATTATTTTGCATATTTTACGCTTGTTTTAGAAGTCGCGGGTGTGTTCTGAAAAACATTTTCAACTTAAATTTTTTTTTAATTAACTTAGATTTGTATAAAAAGAATTCTGGATCATAAGTTTTAATATTGATATAAACTTCATAAATTTCCCAAATTCTTTATTTAATTAAATGGTTAACTTTTTTACAAACAAAAACAATAGGGAAACTATGAGTTTGCAATTGTTATAGCAACTTTAATTTCATGTTATAAATCGTAACAGAATTCAGGATGAAATCATTTCCAGAATATTTGAAATCCATGCAACACTTCCTTGTGTGCCATTGACTCTGTCGGCGCTTAAAAGCACAAATCTATGGCATAACTTAAGGCGCAAAACAATTGCAACTGAGTCTATTCCAATGCCAAAGTCGCATTCGCAGTCGACGTCGACGTCACTGACGCCACAACGAATTGCACTTACGACAAATTTTTGCGCCGAGTGTCAACCAAACAGAAATAAGCCTCAAATTGTGCCCAAGCTCAGAACTAGGAGCAGGACGAGGGAAGACAGGCAGGGCCATAGGACGACAGAAGCGGGCGGTTGGAATATTTTGTACTTTATGCCAGCAAGTTCCGTTGGCCAAGTGCCAAGTTTTACGCCGATGCAGCCGCACAGCATCGGCAATGAAGCATCAGCAGCCGACGTTCTGTTCCTGCACACGTTGTACACATTAGATGGGAGTAAATGCCGCTGGAGGAGGAGACTAAAGGAGGGAAAGCTATGTGGGCGTAGACCACACCCGGGGGCCAGTAGGTTGCATGTCGAATTTAGGCTTAGCGGGCAACGAGTTCAACTCCTTCTCACACGGCTCCATAGTCCCGGGTCTGGCTCTGACCTAAGCGGCCTGGCATTAAAACAATGCAAATATGCCGTACAGAACAACAACAGCAGCGATCGTCGCCTTATTTTATTTGTTGGTGCCCAGTCGTGTAGGCGTGGCAGCCAAAATATTTTTGTGACTCAACGCCCCTTACACGCCCCGGCAAAGAGAGAGGCGAGAAGTTCCTGTGTCGTTTACAGGAGCCCAACGAATCGAACAATACCAACAAAGGGGAAAAATAAAATTCAGGTTGCACTGAACAATTTTCAATTAGCAGCACCACGGGAGAAAATCTTAATGCGCTTTTCTTATTGAGCGATATTTTCATTTACAGACACATGAATTCATGCGGCAAATTGAAAACAGCCAAATGAATAATTAAACATAAAAGTGATGCGAACAAAGGAAAATGGGCATCTGAGTACCTTTTTTTTTATTTTTATACAAGTGAAGTTCACTTAGCCATGTTATTTGTAATCAAACTGCATTTTGCATTTATTATTTATTTATCACCTCAGCTGAACAATGAAATAGGGTCAGAAATCTGTTCAACTAAAGTGCAAGCCTTGTAATGAACCCAATTTCTTATTTGAATGAGTAAATTAACGTAGTACCTATTTATCTAAGTTGAAGTACATACACATAAATAATATCTCCAACAAGATAATACCAAAATAACTATAATTATTTGTATCACACTTCCTCAACTATAAAAAGTATTTGCAGTACATGTGCATTAACAATACATAATATATAAGGCTCTAATAATTTAACACATAACCCAATACCCAATGTACTAAACATGATGACGTGTAACACGTGTGTTTGGTTGAGTGTGTGCGTGCGTGTATGTATGTGTGTGAGTCCGATCAAGACCCGCATGGGGCAGCAGTTGCTCGTCCCGCAACATGTTCGTCATGGCTTCTCTTGTGTGTGCCAGACATATTTGTATAGCTGCTTAGGCTTAAGAGTGGAGCCAAAGTTTTGACCTTGAAAACCACACACACACACACATACAAAAAGTCAGATTTTCGAGTGAAAGAGAAGGATGAAAATATGGCCATCGTTGGTTTGTGCTGCCTGCTTTTTGGGCAGGCAACTTGTTTTTGGCTGATCTTCTCGCTGCTTAGTTTGTCAGCTTCGACTTTTCGACTTAAAACAAAAGTTGCCACCACACACAAATACACACATCGAGGGAGAACAAGGAGAAAAGTAAACAATACTCGAAATTTGAAATTGTAAATGTTTGCACAGTTCCAGGAGCCCGAATCACAGAACCACCGTCAACTAGGCAACCACGCCGGGCATGACCCACACACACCCAGCAGCTCTCTCCTTCCCCTCTTGATGTTCCCCATTTGGAAAGCCGAGGGCGTTGCCGCTGTGTTTAACTAAAGTTTCGTGCACTTGTGCAAATAGGAAAAGGTTTTGAGCGTCGTCGCCGTCAGCTTCTCCTTGGTTGTGGTCCGTGCAGAAGCGGATTACAATCATAAGCGAAAATTAATGAATTATTTACCAGCAGCTTAGTTAAGCGCAACTGTCCCTCCCCTTCGCCCATCTAACCCGCAAAGGCACAAAGGTGCGACCCACGTCTCACCCGCAGCTTCTCCACAATGTCAAAAGTTGAGCTTAAGTTAAATGCCTAGGCTCTTTTCCCCCTCAGAGACAGTGGACAGACCTTCAGCTGTTCAGCTGCTACCTGGTAATTAATTAGCCCAAGATATTTGTCAATATTATCTGGAACTCTTGTAAATGACACTAAATTTTGAAATACATTTCGACATAACTTAAGGCTTTGAAAATAAAATTTCTTTATAACAAGCTTTTTTGATTTATCTCTGCAATAATGAGAGAACAATTTGATACATATCAAATTCTATTTCAGCAATTTAAATGGTTATGTTTGCTATTTAACTCTAGATGCTTTAAGCCATTTTAAATACATTGTAATCAATTCATAGTAGTAAATATATAGTTCAAAAAACTTAAACTTAACATTTGTATAATTGACCGTTATACTTTACTGAAAATATTGCTGGTTATGCTTTCTTATTAGTTAATATACACAATTAATTTATATTACCATTAAAGTTAAATGAAATTGTTGAATTAAGACATTGCACACTGGCGATAATTGCAGCAGTTTGTTTGTACAAGTGGAATGTGCAATTAAACACATTATTCTGTATCACATTTCATTAGATTTATGCATTTGAAATCATTTTGTTTGTTTGCCGTTGCGGCTGCCCCATTGGGATTTACCCAAATCAGATGCGTTATTGAAAACTGGTTTCTTCTTTTGCTTTGTGTATATTTATTAATCAATTAATCAATTTCAAATGTCTAAATATCAAATATTGTAATTCAATTCATTTTGTTTGCTGATGAAATCAACTTAAAGTCTTTTGAATAATTTTTTTGATCAAAACTATTGCAGGGTGAACATTTTTGAACATTAAATTAGACATAATAATGCGCTTTAAAAGAAACGTCTATTGATGACACAGCAAAGCGCGAGAGAGAGAGGGAGGGAGAGAGAGTCTAGTGCATAGAATAAAGTCTGTGGCAAGTTGCAATACCCACAGAAAGGTCGACAGGGAAAGAGGATACTAGAAAAGTTTGTTCTTTATTATGCAAAGCACGAAGGCCTATGAAATATCAGTCCTGGCACGCTGACTATTCCTTTTAAGAGTGCAAATAAAGGCAAACACAGATAAATCCATTATATTCGCACGTTTGCACTCACAAAGGCAACTGAGAAGAAGAGAGACTGTAAATGGAATAAAAAGTAAGATATTGAGCAACATTGCAAGCTTTTAAAGCAGTATTTCTCTTGCATCTCGTATTATTTAAGGACACATCACCAGCATTCGGGGTAATTAAAAGTGATTACAGTTCATTAAATGATAAAGAAACGTAGCACACGCATTGTAAGCACGAGAATGTGAGAATTTCGAGGCGGCTGCTTCATTAAAATGATAAACACGCACGCGATGCCAATGTCCTGGCCGCATGTCCTTGCCGCAAGCGGCTTGCAATTGCGGCCAATCCAACAATAACAACAACAACTTCCACCAACAACAAAACGGAGCAACAGCAGTTACAACAAGAGCAAGAAAAGCTCCTGGCGCACTTCCAACAATAAGCAACAATTTAAGCAGCCGCCAACGCTATTATCCTGCGCCAGGACATCGCTGCCGCTTTTTGCTATGCCCCGCAGGCAGGAAGACACTGAGGCAACCGGCCAAACAACCAAACCACCCGAACAAGCCAAGGAGGCAGTCAGGCAGGCACAAATTGTTTTTTACACATGTGCGCGCAACATATTAAATTGTAAACATGCATAAATGTTGTTTATTGAGCAGCTTCGAAACCAAACAAGAGAAAACAAAACTAGAAAGAATGAAGCAGAGGTGATTGTCTAAATAATACCCTACAATATTTTAATATCAATACATAATTGAAAGACACGAGTATAAAAAAGGGATACAGATAATAATATGTTTTTAAATCTACCCCACACTTATAATACCCTTTTTGTCCTTCGAAAATATAGCATACAAATGGGCAAACAATTTGTCGAAGTAAGACTTCCACTCGAGTCGACTTGAATTCGACTACTTGACAGGCAGTTGAGAGAAGAGAGCAAGAAACGACTATGGAGCGTGTGCCAAAAACAATTTAATGTTGTTTGATGACGTTCCGGGATTCTGTGTGCTCCTTGAGGCTTAGCGAAAGTGTATCCTGTCAAAGGACATTATGCAACCAAATTATTGTAGTTGGCGCCAAACAAAAAACTTTGCTGCAAATAAACAGAGGCTCTTCTCGAAATGCTGCTAGTGAGCTTCCAAAAGTCCTGCTGAGCCCTGCCCCAAGTGGCATGTGTGAAACGGCGCTGTGAATGCCATGAGGGGAATGTGGGGCAGAGTCATAGAGGCGACAAATGAGCGACGTATTAGCGTCACCAAAAGAGCGGCTGCCCAACAGCACCAACAAGAAAACCGTTGTAATTATTTTGTGCACATTTTGTCAAGGATTAGCCCCAATGGCGGACAGGACAAATGCATGCCTAGGAGCTAAAGCCTCAACATGCAATTTAAAGGCCTTAAAACGCAAGCCAAAGAAAGAAAAAAAAACAACAATAGCAATTTATGCGCAGCTCAAGAATACAAATATACAATTATGAGCATTTTAAGCTACTTAAAATTTGTCGAAGGTATGCCTGAATGATAAGAAAAGCTTTCAAAAATTGAAGAAAGAGAACAACTTACATAATATAAAATGTAATAAAATGAAATTAGTTCTTAAGCTGTAATTATGTTAAAGATTGTATACCGACTGTAGCTGCATGTTCTAGAAGCTATACTCGTTAGTAACAATTCATAATATTCAATATGAAACCATTTCGATAAATGAGAAATAGTATGACTTCAAATTGAAAAGCAATAAATGTAAATTAATTTTAAAATATATTTTGAAAAACTTTGCTCCTAAACTTATTCATAAGCAGTATTGAAACTAATCTTTAATCCACATATTTGTTAGCAATTTAACAAGATTTAACTTGATTTTATTAAAGTACTTTAAATTTTATATTTATATAATATCTGCTTTAAGCAAATTGCAAGACAAAGTTTATGGTTATTTGCATTTGCAGCTACAAAACTAACAACCTACAAAACAGCAACAATGCCAACAACAAGAAAATCAGCCTGAAATGGCAACAAATACAACAACTACAACAATAACACCCGTTGTAATAATTCTGGCAGCAGAAGCAACAACAGAAAAAGCTGCCTGTAAAACTTAGCCTGCAACTTTTTCCTCATATGTGTGAGATTGTGTGAATGTGTGCGTGTGTGTGTGTGAGTATTACAAAAGCCGCATGCTAGCAGGCAAGTATGTATGTGAATATGTGTAAGCGTGTGTGATAATGCAATTGTAATTGTGGTTGTAAATGTGCATTTGCATTTGTTACAAACACTTCTCACATTGTTGTTGCTGCGGCAAATTTAAACAATTTGCACATTGTTAACATTTATTTATCACTGTCGTAACAATTTGTGGTCACTGTGTGTGTGTGTGCGCGTAAGAGTTTGTTAGTTAAATTATCTTTCGCAGACAGTTGCCATAAATCTTGCATCCTTTTCTCTCTAAGCAGTCGCATCGTCGCACCCCCAACTTAAAATGATAAAGTGCATTTGCATCAAATGAGAATCAACACATAACTCTCTCTCCCTCTCTTTTTCTCTCTCTGGCACACATACATCGCATATATCAATGACAACAGATTGTGCCGAAAAATCATTGCGTTGGGAATAGCGTACGATATGTATGTTTATCTGTGTGGGGGTGTGTGTGCGAGTCACTCTACATACATATACACATACATACATACGTACATTTGTATTTTCCTATTTATTTATCAAACAATGTGCAGCTGCTGCATTTCCCATACGCATTTTCCACGTATTTTGAATTTAATGCCAAACTTAATGTCCTCCTCTAACTCCATCACGACACTCCAATGTGTGTGTGTCTAGGTGTGAGTGTGAGTGTGCATGTTTAAGTTTCTTGAGCTCAAAAATAGCAGCCAGCAGCAGTTGGAAGTCAGCATTTCATTTCGCATTGTTCAGATGGCTGCAATTTTGCTTTGCTTATAGCATAAGGTGAGCTCAAAGTATGCAGTGAATTTTTGGTTATAAACCTAACTGCAACCACTTAGAATTTGGCAATGAAATGCAGCTCCAAAACTTATAGACTAGGCACAAAATTCCCAGCGGGCAAAAGACTAAAATCATTGTTTGTGAACCTTTAAAGTATGCAAATGATTTTGTGTAAGCCAAATTTATTGAATTTTTGAAAATGGCCAAGACTAAATCAGGTCAGGTCAGGCAATCAGTTTACAGAATGAATTTGAACTATGATGAAATTTGTGTCAAAATCTGTGTACTTAATTAAATAAGAATAATGAAACATCGTTTTTCAAACATAATAAAGATTTTTTTAAACAAAATTAGATAAAGTATCATGATATTAAAGAAGAAATGATTTCCGGCCAGGAAATACTTGATAGGATTTCCGTAAATAAGTTTTCAAAATGGACAGATTTATTTTCAAAACTCGACATTGTCGCTTGTGTCGACGATAGTTTATTGACTCTAGTTATTTCTGACATCAATAAAATGTTAAACGCGCATTTAAGTACATGCGATTTGATAATATAGGTATTAAGACTAAGTGAAAACATTGAAAATGTTGGCAACACTTATTACGACATACATATGTACGATTTTTATTATAATGTGCAATTGTCAACGAGTGTGCAACGAGTTCAGCTTAATTTTAAGTCAATTTACAGCAGCGCCTGCAGCAGCGCCAATATTTGTCCACGGCACGCAACAAGACCTTACCGAGTGCAAAAAGGGTATTATAATTATGGCACACGGCAAAAGCCTTTTATTCGTACACAGGTTGCCTCATAGTCTATCTTGTTTAACCGGTACTTATCTAAAAGCATGACAGACATTAAAAAAATTAAATGGCACCTTTTGATAATGCAATTGACGTTGAATTCGCTGTTGCATTGCATTTATTTTAGCGGACTTTATACACAGACTTAAGCTTTCCGCATTTGCATTTTAATAATTAATTGTTATTGTTGTCTGTGTTTGTTTTTCACAGGTGCAACCACAAGCAATCGGGTTGATTCCTTCTTAAGAAATGCACGGCCGTAAAAATGCGTGCATTGCATATACAATATGTAAATACTTATATACGTAATAACAAAGCCGTTGACTTTTCTGGTACTGACGTTAATTTATATACTGCTACGCTTGGCAAATGGCAGTTTCTCTCCCCCGTTCCCATTCACTTCCCATACACCTTTGCCAAAGAAATCCCATTATAAAACCGCAAGCAATGCGCGCTCTGCACTTTTGCACATTCATTGCATTTTATTTATTGTATGATTCAACAATTTACGTAAGTTGGGCGACGCGAATATGAAATTATCCTTTTGTGTGGCCAACCCAACCAACTCGACGTTGCCCCAAGGAAGTTGACAATAAGAACACGTACACTCGCCTATAATGCATTTTAATGGTAGCCTTAAAACATTTTATTAATGCAATGCCAAAGTACCTGGCTGAGTCACTTTGCCGGCCCCTTGGCAAGTTGTCGCTTACGTATTTATTCATACTTAATATGAATTAAGGGTAGCTTATAAAACGTTCTCTATAAAATCTTTAAAAGGCAACTATTTATTTGAGATATGTCACAGGTATTAATTAAAAGTTATTAAGCTATTAACTACCGCCCATGCCGATCATTTTATACAAATCTATAGCTGAGTGAAAAGGCAATATGGAGCAGATATTGAGGAAGCAGACAATTAGAACAGGCGCGGGCAGTATAGGCTCTGGGAGCTATGCGGCAGCTCCTAACTTTTTTCGGCGCCGTGAAGTCGCACACAGGCAGCCCGTCATAAAAGCAATTAGACACGCTCAACTCGCGAGCAAGCTAGCAACAACAATGCACACAGGCAGCTCGAGTCGAGGCATTAGCAACAACAACGCACACAGGCAGCTCGAGTCGAGGCATTCGACGCTTCTTTTTGTACACTGAATGAAAAAATATATTAGGTGTAATTTTTACTAGTTGTTTTTTTTTCTTATAATTGTATTTTGTATTATTGCCTACTCAATAATTTTGTTTAGTGTATTTTTTGCTCACACATTTGGGTAGGTCGTAAAAGTAGGTAGAAACGAAAAGGGTTGTTGTTGTAGTTTTTGTTGTAGTTGTTGTTGTGGTTGTTGTTGTAGAGCTCCCGAGGTCAAATTTTGCGCCCACCGCTGAATTAGAAAGCTGACTTTTTAGGATGGTAACATTTATACTCACACATACTCGTACAGCTTGAGTGCATATTAAAAACGGAATGTAGCAATTTACTTCAATTTTCGTTACATCTACGTGTGCATATTGCCAAAACACTTTCAGTTTAAAACAAACGGAAGTTTGATAAAGTCGCAAATGAAATGCTCTGCAGAACGAAGTATCGATACTAGCCGACAACTTATAGGTTTGGTGCTTTCACCTTCACGCACGATTTTAGTGCGGAATTGTAGTGCAGAAATGTATAAATGTATGAAAAGTGCTTTAAGCTTTCATTTGATTGATTTGATTTGTTATTTTTTTGAAAAAATAATAACATGATAACTTTGATAAGTTATCAAAAATAACAACTGTGTGTGACACAGCTTGAGCTAAAAAATCATAACTGATGCATTTCGAGAAGAGCATTTTGCTTACAAAAGTAGTCTCAAGCAGGAAATGAGTAGTTAAATGACAAGCGATTCAAAATATACGTATAAAATATAAACATAGTATACACACAGAGGCAGGGCCCTCAGTCACACTTTTACACATAGACAAACTCGTTACATTTATTTTTGCCAAGAATCTGCTCAATCGATATTTAATTTTCCTGAATTTTGTGCTTATTGGCAGCAGACACACATACACTGATACACAGATACATAGGTTTACGGCCGCTTAAAAATCTAAAATGCAAAAATCGTTTATTTGCTCAAGAACCGTTAAAATAAACAAACTGAAGGGCATTGGTGGTACAAGACTTTGACTTTGGAAACGGGGTGATTCGTTCGGCCGCTGCAAAAAGTCAAACACGGCCATTTGTTGCAGGTTTTATTTTCAGTTGATTGCATTGCATAGAGAGAAGCAACCAGCTTGCTACCTCCAATGCCATTGACAAAGAATTGTTGTAGATATTTGGACGTGCAGTCGAGTGCAAAGGAAGGAGAGAGAGTTGACAGATGGTCCGACAGATCCAACGACTGTGCGGCATCTGCACTGAGACATATGTAGAATTCACACATACACTCATACACATACACATTTGGAGCAAGACATACAAAAATTATAAGGATATACACTACGTGCTGTCAATAAATAAAACAGTTCCGTGTAGTCCTGGCAGGAGCAGTTGCAAGTAACACAAAAGTCTTGGCTTAACCCATACGAAGGAAACTTGCTCGATTTAATACAAATGCGCTTAGGTGTAGGCAAGAGCTATGGGAGGAAATAACGGTGACCCAGGAAATGGCTGCTGTGTGGGATTTGTGCCAAGCTACGTTTTAAATCTTCGTTGCAGCAACAGCTGCTGATGCATCTGCCACAGCTGTGCTTACAAATAAAGTTATCGCATTTGTCGGGTTATCAATTTGTAATAATTTTCGTATTTTCTCCTTAACTGGTTATCTAATTGAAAGACATTACATCAAACGACTTTGAAACTATTTATTTATTCAGATTCAAATATTAAAAGCACTGATTTTGGTAAATCTCGTATATATTTTATTAATTTTTATTTATTGATATAATAAAGCAAAACAGTGCTACCTTAAATTAAAAACAATATGTTATATATGTATATTACAAAATTAAAGTAATGAAAGTTTATACAAAACAACAATCAAATATAATAATAAATAAAATCTTTTAAATTTAATAATACTGGAATTAATTATATTTTAATTAAAGGGTGTTACAGTGCCGTTCACACACTTTTTTAGGTGAGAAGCCAAAGGTACGTAGCTGTGTCATGACGCAGTCACTTCAGACTTGTTCAGCGTTGTGTTCCTTGAAATTTACTCTATCGCGTAGGTCTGGAAAGAAAAAAAAAAAACAAGAAACTATAGTCAGTAATGATATAAGTATTTATCTGATATTATTTATATTCGATAAGCTGGAAAGCGTACTACCGTACATTTTAATCTACTGAGCATCAAGGTTGTCAAAACTAAGACCATTTATGTTCTTAGAAAAGTTAACAAAAAATATGAGTACTTAAATGTATTAAAAAATTTGGAAAAACTTAAAACTTAGCTAAATTGAATATAAAGTGCGGTAAACCAAACTTTTATTATTTTAATTTTAGAATAGTTCTTTATAAAATAAAATATTCCTCGTCACACGTTGCTATTAAAACTTCCATTACTTATTTAGATAAGAACCAACTGCTAATGTATAACAGATTGCCATTGTTACTGTTAAATAACAGAGTCACTGTTAATCTATGTATTTTATGGTGAATAGTAGCACTTCTGTCTACTATGTATCGTCTTACAGAATGTGGATGCTGCCTTTCTTTCCCATCTCTCTATTCTCCACATTCGCTAGTGTATCCGCTTAAATAAATATACAGGACATTTTATATGTTTTTAAATAACAGTAGAGGTTACATTTCATAAAGTGCGTCTATCTGTCCTGTCGTTCTGAATATGTAATGATGACACGAAATGAGTGCAGTTTAATCACGCACACATTACTTACACAAATCGACCGACATTTGCGGTTTGCCTGGACAACTTCATGACCGCCCAAAAGAAATGGAGTAAAAATAAGAGCTTGAACATTTTACTATAAATTTTCTGTCTGTCAATAATTTGAACAAATTTTTGAAACTATGGCCAAACTGTCCAACCTTTGTCAGCTCTTTGAATGCTTATAAATCAACAAATCCACAATGAACAGTGGTTCAAAGTGCAACAATTGTTATGCGATTGGTAACTCACGATTGTGCTTAATAATTCATTCTAGTTGCTTCACAGTACAGCTTTCAATACAACTCCATAGACTTCACTAGTTCTGGCCATTTTGGGGAGCTGCGTCTTATTACATTTTCGATATCGTAAATTTTTCACCGTTTTTAGCTTAAACTAACTTATTTAAAATAGTTTAACTAAACCACAAAAGGCCAGGATAAAAACGAGAGAAAGAAGAATATTGGAAGCCAATGTAGAAAATAAATGTAAAGAAATCAGTGCCAATGCCCAAAGGATGCCACAAAACAAGCAGCACGAAATCGGGACCAGAACCTCAATTTGACAAAGGTCTGGCCTTGGGCTTGGGCGCTGCCAATTTTATGGCCACTCACGCAATTTTACCCCTGTCCCCCCGATAGTCCCATAACGATGTCCGTGTGTTTGTGTGGGTTGTAGGTGGTGTACGCTAAATATGTGTGTATTGGTGTGCGTGTAAATCAGGCAAAAGACAAAAGACAGGAGACAAAAATGGCCAACTATTTGGCATTGAGTCACAAGAGGGACCACACTGGGCCGGGCAATTATATTAGAGCCCGAAGCGTTAAGCAGTTCAGCCAGCCAACAACCGGCTACACAACTGCCAATTGCCACTTGTCGGTTGTGCCACAGTTTGAGGCATGACGTCAGTCAATGAATCGTTTGGACGACACTGTGAAGCGGCAAATGAAGTGCAAAAATGACTGGCAAAAATGCGGCCAGCAGAAATATTCATGTGAGAAGTGAGACGAAGCGGCAGACAAATTGCATACTGCTAGGGTTTGAGATATTTATAGCCACTCCTCTGCCAGGCCTCTGCCAACAGTCGCCAGAGAAACTTGACAGGCAATTTGGCAAGCAGAACTCGCAAAGCGTAACTAACATTTATATTTGTCGCCAGGAGTGCCGTCTAAACAAACAAATGTCACACATAACACGACGACGATGGGAACGACTGCCAGACGACTTTGAGGTTTCGCCCCTTTATGGGAAACTCCTGCCTGAATCCTGCGCCTTTTGGCTCCCATGCAAATCAGCGTGGCGACGCAATGTTGAGGTCTGCCCCGCTCCTCCCTGGTAAATTTGTGCTTGACACAGGTAAACTAGTTAATAGTTTAAGATTTTTAAGAAATATTCATAAAGGTTTAATAACCTCTTTTCCTCCTCATCTATCTTCATGAAATTTTAAATACTATTCAAAATTCGTAGCACAATTTATTTAGGTGTAATGTCATGATTTATAGACGACAAAAGTATATTTTAAAAATCCCCCAATAGTCCCCCAAGAACACCAAGCTCTGTTGTTGTTTATCGAAGATTAAAATAGCTGAAAAACAACAACAGGAAGACCTTAACCAAAGTGGTGCTCGTGTGGTGGTAATAATATTCCCCAAGGCATAAAACTGCCAGTTATTGAATTTTTCTGGCAAACGCCGAATAACTAAATAAAAGTCGTTCACTTAAAAACAGAACCAGACCCCAAATACCAACTACAACAATCCGATCCCTTGTAACTCAAATGCAACACCAGCCGCAAAAAAGACAATTTGATATACGATATAAAAGCACAAAACAAAATTGAGCAGCGGCAGTTTGACCAACCTTGTTTGGAACTTTATTGGGTTTTATGTTCGTCTTGTTTTAGGGGCAATCTATTGCCCAAGCAAATTAAAATTCAAATACATTTGCAAGCTAGTTTAAAAAACAAAGGAAAGCAGTGAGAAATTAAATGAAATCAACTTTCGGTTTGCGATTTTTAATCAAAAGTGAAAAATATATATTTTCAGAGGGAAATCGAAAAGAATAACTGCGGACGGCAGTCCGCGCTAGTGACGAAAGCAGCACGAAGTGTGCGAAAGCGACTAGCATATATACACAGGAAGAATGGAAAATTTGC
>JBAMBL010001551.1:0-10367 GCA_037043405.1 Drosophila subquinaria
TGGTAGCGTACCAATACCTTAATGTAAACTTATCAAGATTAATTTATTTCATTTATCCTGTAATGTGACTCAAGCATTGGAGCTACGAGTCCTTAATTGGACGCAAAGTGGAATGTTAATCAAAATAATTGATACTCATTCTGAGATGTCTATAATTATATTTATAGAACCGACTTATTACATTAAATTGTGTGTATTGATGTTCATTTTCTTAATAATAGATTAAGTTAAACCATTTTCATATGGTTTCAAGGGTATTTATATGCGTAACTTACTTGAAGTAATTCTGCAAAAGGGTATTTAAAATTTGTTTCTTAATTAACCCTGTCTTATGTCACTGATTTTTTCTTCTGTCTATTAATAAAGCATTTTTTTGTATATCGCAAATCAGTTGAAGTAAAAAACAAAAGCCGCAAGAACCGTTAACACGCCATGTGAGTAACATATATGACACATGTCACGTGACGCCATAACACGTCATTTTACCTTTTTTTGCAGCACGGAAAAGAGATGGAGCAGCAAATAAAAGCGCGAGAGAGAAAGTAACAAATAAGACGGGTAATGACAGCAAGCACACGAAGGCAGGCCGAGATAGGCAGGCAGGCAGGCAAAGTAAGACATTTTGTGATAAGCGCACAGGATAACAAGCTGAACGTGACGAGCATGTAGGTAAGAGAGCAAGGAAAAACTATATAAGCTGGTCGGCTCGTTGTGATATAAACAATGCCAAGCACTGCCGACGAACTACAACTCGAACACACGCACACTCACATGAGAAATGACAGCAAGTGTCAGAAAGTAAAACATTTAAAAATAAAAAATACTCGTAAACATGGAGACTGAGTGCGAGTACTAAATGTCGCGAATAATGCAAATGTAAAAAAAAAAAAAACAAAAAAAACTAGCACCCTACCCAGAACACCTAATCCTTTCTACTCTCGTTTTCACAATCTGTCTACGACTCGACTTTCACTTTTCATGACTTAATTTTCGTCGGCCTCTCGTCGCTTGAAGAGCGCACAGCTTAAAAGAAAAACAGACGAAAACACAGAACACAAAAAAAAAAACATTTAAACAAAAAAAAAATACGGGAAACAAAAGGAGGAAAAGAAGAGAATGGTCGTCGGCAAGTTGCTGTAAAGGATTGCAAAAGACAAAACGCACATTAAGTGTTCGGCACTTTTTCCTTCTGCTTTTTCGCCATTCTCAAGCTCTCGCGCTCTTTCGACTGCTCCAACCTTCTCACTCTCAGCTCAAAGATATGCAAACTGCAACACAAAACAAAATGTAAATAATTTAACATTACGTATACGCGCCACACGCCCAGTACGAGTAGTGCATTAGCACTACAAGTGCGCAAGAAACAAAATCAAAAGAAAAAAGTTTTCTTTGGCGCCAATACGGTACGAGGCTATTTCCATTTTATTTTGTTAGTGTTTATTTGGTACTTAACATATGTACATATAAAAGGTGTATTTAACAGGCCGAAATATGATAAGTTCTCCGATCTATTCAAAAATATAACTTGAACAAAATGGAAAACATGAATTTATGTATCAAAATTTCCGGAAATCCTCCGATCAAAGAAAAGCAATTATTGAAACATGACCAATTGTAAAATTGATAGTTTCAAAATTGTAGCCTCACGCAAAACAAATCACAAATTTAATCTATTAGATCTACTGGGTACACTTATTGCAGATTTATTATAATATCTAAAACTGAATTTTAACAGTTCTGAACAAAACTTTTTCTCATACGCGCGTTTGTACCTTAATAAACTTACATTTCACTTGAAATGGGGAGTGACAACAGCTAGTTAAATAACCTGCCAAACTGGCAGTCAGATATCAGTTCACCGCTGAAACTCTTTACAAGATTTTTACGAAATTAAATGAAATTGTAAGGGTATTAAAAAGGACATTCGCACATGTTGCACATAAATCAGAAAAATAACCAACTATCAGGGAGATAACTGTCAATAGTTGTAATGTCCGGTACTTGAATCTGATAAAAATTAACAAACAACCGCAACAAAAACATCAAATGTACAATAGATGTGAACACATTGCAAATACATAAATTATTATCACAAAAGATAGCTGCTGGACACATTGGCAACAGGATGGCACACTTCAATGAATACCACAAAATGTTTATATCAATTTTACCAGTATAATTTTGTCAGAATGCTCGTATGAATCATCCGACAAGAATGCGCTATGTAAAAGCTATTCATTCACTAAGAAGAAGATTATTTGTCCTTTCCAAAACGTATTTTTTTCACTTTATACTAAATTTTTGGTTTGGTTGGTTAGCCCAATAAATAAACATTAACCAATATTTACAATGTTATTAAGTCATTATGTCTGCTGCCGGCCATTGGCCAAACAACCCAAAAGCCAAAGTCAACTCAAGCCTGCTCAGAAAATTAAGCAATTTTGGGCGCTTGCTAAGTTGTTTTACATAAACAGTAGCTAGCTTGGGGCAGAGGAAATTATGGAGAATTGAGGAAAGAGAGGAGATATATGTAGGAGATTGACTCATATGCTGGGTCAAATGCAGCTTAGCTCGTTGGCATATTTTGCACGGCAATTTGGTTGTCTGCCTGGTTAGGCAGGCTGGCAGGCACGGGATAACTGACACAAGCCTTTTGCCTTGGTAATATTTAGGCAGTTTTAATGCAAACGCGTCCACAAACCATAAATAATTGAAAACTGCAAGGACGTGCAAAAAATGCCGAGGTAATGGCAAGCTTAAAAAAATAACGAAATACTAGCAAGAGGCAGTCAGCAGCCAGGCAGGCGAGTTGTTGTAGTGAAGCATGCAAAAGTCCCATTAAGGCTAATAGGCCCAAAAAGACCAGCAGAGAGACAGCTCTAGACAGAGAACCAAAGACAGTTAGTCAGTCCTTAAGTTGGTTGAGTTAGTTGCAGTTAGCAGACCAAACTGCCAGTGACAGCAAAACAAATATTTTAAGATTTTACAAAAGGTGCGTCACCTTTTAGTTGACATGTCAACCATTCTTAAAGCCTTTTTAAAAAAGTTGCGAAATATTAACAAGATTGTGGACTAAAATGGCTGCTCTATGCCAACAATTTAATTTTTACAGAATCTTTATTAGAGAAATGCTCGTGAGTGGAAGTAATAAAAGAACGGGCAAAATTTGAGTAAATGCTATTCAAAATGATAAGATTATCAAATCAAGCAAATGTAAGCATCAAAATTAACCAAATAATTTTAAGTCATACTTGTGCATCCCTAGTCCACAAAATTGTTGGCGTTTGCACGTTTAGCGTTGTAGCTAACTGTTAATTTTGTCTCTTTCCATGGGGGCATGGGGAACATGCAAGTTCCGCTAGCAGCCCGTCGGCACTTTGAAGCACTTTAATGTCGCTCATCCTAATTGTGGTTATTTTGCATGTCCTGCCACTTTTGTCTGTTCTGTTTTTGGCATTTTGCCAGATAATTTTCTTGCCTGCTCAGCTCAACTCTATTCGAATCAACTCGACTTGCCGGTTTGTCCTGTCCGATCCTGTTGACAAAATTAATGTGTCCAGGCAGGCCTACAACATTTAGCTACTGAATTCTTTCTTTAATTCTCCTCTTTTTTTGTTATATTTTTCTGCTTTTGCGCATTGCCCTTCGGCAAAGGCGTTTGTGGGCGTGTTGACGTTCTTATTTATGATTAACTGTAAATTAAGTTGGAATATTTTTAATGGATTCTTAGCTGCGGTTTTACGTAGATAGAAATCTGTGATATGCAAAACTCTCAATTAAATACCTTTGATTATTATTATGAAGCACTTATCAGATACTATAAGCTAACAATTGGTTTATGGCTCTCCTTAATCCAATGAAAAGACAAAACATATTGGAAAAAAAGTTGACTTCTTTAGATCATTTTAGAAATAATGTATATAAAATCTAAGACAAGTTTTATCATTCTGGCCGTTCTTAATATAGAAAATTCACTCCCCAACATTTATTTAAGACGTTTTGTTTTATGAGGAATAAATACTTAAATGCACTCATTGCACTTTATTACGTAAAACCAAAATGTTTTTTCTAAGAACGGAACGCTTGCTTCTGACTGTGTTTTCAGCTAGCTTCAATTTGCTCACAGTCGTCAATATTTCGCTTTCCACATCCATTCAACCCACCTCTCACCCAATAGACTCCTCCATCAATGCCCCAAATCACGTTCACTCCTCGCTAGCACCATTTTGTCAACTTCTAATAAATTTGCAGCTGTGCGAGAAGGAAAATAAAATAAAAGTTACACAACGCAACGACAGTGAATCGCACTCTGAACAGAATTGGAATACTATGAAAAGGTGAAGGAGCGCCTAAGCAATGACAATGGCGACGATGGCGTCATTTTGTAAATCAAACAAGTTTTAAGTGCACCGAGGCAACCAAAAGCCCGTGTAGGTGCCACCAACTGCCAGGAGGCAGCAGCACCGCACAAAATATTCATGAACACAACAGGCTCATAAATAAATTGCATCCCAAACGAAATGGAATGGAACTGAGCGTTTGGCATTCGCTGATGCAGCTGCTCCGGTTGTGCCACCGAAATGGGCACAAAGTGGTTGCGAGTGGCGTGAAAAACTTGAAAATATGCTAACATAATGCAACCGAACGATGGAGCGAAAGTAGAGTGAGACTGATGGTTGGATGGAGATGGAGGCTACCAAAATGCAGCATCAAGGTTTTATGATGCTTCGATTTCGTGGAATTAGCAATGAGGAAACGTGGCAGCAGTAGCCGAAAGCAGCTTAAATAAGCTCCAACTATCATCATGATTTTGGCTCGTGTCGTGTAATATGTTACCATCTCTAGTTCCAGTTCGTCAGCTCTTCAGTTCGATATTTATTTTTCAGTCGGCAAGCGCTTTTTAATATCACCTAGAAAGATACAGAGGTTAGGCTGGAGATGAGTGAGATTACGGATACGGTTTACGCTTTTAGAAATACATCATTCTGTCTGCAAAGTGCATTCGTGAATTATTTGTATTTGACAGCCAGAATAATTGTGGCAGCTGTCAGAGCTTTAAATTGAGTCACATGGCAATTGGCAAAGTGTCTCTAATTAATTTAAGCCATTAAATTGAATGTCTTTAATATGCAATTTGCAAAACTTACACGTCCTGCCAGAATAAAGCCAGACTAAAGGACGGCGACAAAAAGCCATGAAATAAATTATTTCGAGAATCAATTACAACTAATAGCATAGACCACTTGAAAATCAATTCAATTCACATGAACATCAGCCTGACAGAAACAGAGTCTGGGCCTGTGACTGAGAACGGAGAACTGAGAGCAGGACCCAGACAAAGGCAATCAGGATAACTTCAAGCCTCGTTGTGCGGCACAGATTGGTTCGAGTCAACCAGAGAAGCAATTTCGCACACGTACAGTGGCTCACAGCTTAAAGTATGCACCCTTGTTTTTGCTTTAACTGCTATGTTAGTCAAGTTATCACAATAAAAAATGAATGACACAAAACTTTTTTTAACCCATTGAGTACCCTTGGAAAATTTCGAATTTATGTAAAAGTCACTTTTCAAAACTTTTTTCCTCGATTTTTTCCAAAAAATGTTAATGCAAAAATAAGGGTGCATACTTTATGCTGTGAGCCACTGTATGTGACGATTTGAGCAAATGCATAATTGATTTTAATGCCCTGGCAATCTGATTTTGGCTTACCAGGCTTCAACCAACGAATAATCGATAGCTGGCAAATTAAACAGGTAAAGATGAACGTAAGAAATTAACATTTACACATACATATATATAAGATGGTTCACAATTCTGTAAAAGCAAATTTCAACCAAACAACGAAGAAAATTGCTCATTGATTTTTTTCTATCTTACATTATGTATTAATTAATTCTTAAAAGTTTTTAGAATTAATTAAACAGTGTAATACGTAATTTTAATAAATAATTTAACTAATTTCTGTAATACAAATATGTTAAGGTATATTATTGTGTTTTATAATTATCTCAATTTCAAAGTTTATTTATAAATATATACTTTTTGTCAGCTAAATTGGACAACTAAAAACAAACACAAGCAAAACAAAGTTCAATGTCAACTGCTTTCAATTTCGCTTTATAAATTGCTTCTCATTATAAACTGTGCCGACTGACGACCGTATGGATGTCTGTTATCTATCCTAAGCGCTCGTTATCTAAACTGCACTTTTATATTTATGAAATGCATAAGCAACGACAACAACAGCGGCAAAAATAACAAAAACAGGGAACAGTCCCCAGTATCCGTTTTACTAGTGACAAATGCGAACTTTTCATGCCGCAACAGTCGTCGCTGAGTTATTTAAGCTAAGCATGGATGGACATCAGAGGCAGACAGACGGATAGCCAGACCGAAGGACAAATGTCACGACAGACAAGTCCGGACTCTGGACAGGAAGACAGACAGCGACGCAGACAAAACTGTGTTCTCTCTCTCTCCCTCCATCTCTATATCTGTTTAGATCTCTCATTTTTTAGTCTCGTTTTTGGTGAGCAAACAATGGACGAGGGCTGCAAGTTGCAGAATGGGGAAGTGAGAAACAGGGATTGCACATCTGAGTGGCAGACAGTGTGCAAATGTCAACTCGTTGGAATTCAGACAAGTATATATAGTTTAGATATATAGAAAAATGTCAAGAGTGGAAATGCACATGCCAAATACATAATAACATATCTTGCAAATGATAATCCTACATTGTTTTAAATCATTTAATTAATTTTACAAATAAATAGAATTATAAGTGCGATTTTAAATGCATAGTTTTGAGTTTTCGAAAGTATGTTGCATATCAAAATTCCGATGTGATCTAACAATCTTTTCTTGATCGGATAAAAATATCTTAGACACAATTTTATAAAATTATAAAAACATTTGTGTGGATTCGATTATATGCTGTATGAAAATTGGTTTTCTCCTATTTTAAAAGTAATGCATATTTTTTTGGGTAAAATTAAATGTACACCGTTTATAAATACACGGACTCGTAAATATCAATCTTGACTTGGAAGATTTTGTAGACTCAATCGAAAAACATTAAGATAAATAGTCGTACTAAGTTTTAAAAAAAGAAATTAACATCTTACATATGTAGAGTATTGTGAAGCTCTGTATATGTCACATAAGTTAATTTTTACTCTGCATCATGTTGATTGCACCACCATTTGGATGACGAAAATGCAAACGCATTACTTTCAACAGTCGCAGAGACAAGTATGGTAGTTGGTGCTACTGCCCCACATCTCGACAATGCCCAGATTCTGGGTCTCAAATCTCTTCCTGCCCAAGCCCAGCTACCAACCGCAAAATATGCTCAACGCAGCGCAGTTTCTTAATTTAGTTTACTGCAAGTCGTCCTTTACCCAACTTAATGTGTTTTCGACGCCAGCTGCGAAACTAGAAATTAGTATTCATGCCCACAGTGTCATTTCCGCGACTGCGCGAGCAGTTCGCAAAACTTTTTCGAACCAGCCTTTGTGTGTTCACCACTGAGAAGAGATTGATATGCGTGCTACAAGAAACTGTATGTGGCTGATTATGAAGTGCTTCACAGTCAACAGTCTCTCTCTCTCCCTCTCACTATCCTTTCTCTCTCTTGTTCACCCACTCTCTCACAAGTTCAAAATTGCCAGAGCTCTTTTATATAAATCCTTAAGTATGACATTATTTGTCATATTTTAAGCTTGTTTCAGAAGTCGCGGGTGTGTTCTGAAAAACAGTTTCGACTTCAAATTTTTTTTTAATTTATTAAGATTTGTATAAAAAAAATGCTGGATCAGAAGCTTTAATATTGATTTATACTTCATAAATTTCCCAAATTCTTTATTTAATTAAATGGCTAACTCTTTTAAAAATAAAAACAATATTTAAACTATGAATTTGCAATTGTTATAACAACTTTTATTTCATGTAATAAAGCGTAACAGAATTCAGGATGAAATCATTTCCAGAATATTTGAAATCCATGCAACACTTCCTTTTGTGTCATTGACTCTGGCGGCGCTTAAAGGCAAAAATAAATGGTATAACTTAAGGCGCAAAACAATTGCAACTGAGTCTATTCCAATGCCAAAGTCGCAGTCGCATTCGCAGTCGACGTCGACGTCACTGACGCCACAACGAATTGCACTTACGATAAATTTTTGCGCCGAGTGTCAACCAAACAGAAATAAGCTCAAATTGTGCCCAAGCTCAGTACTAGGAGAAGGGCGAGGGAAGAGGGACAGGGCCGTAGGACGATAGGAGGAGGCAGTTGGAATATTTTGTACTTTATGCCAGCAAATTCCGTTGGCCAAGTGCCAAGTTCTACGCCGATACAGCCGCACAGCATCGGCAATGGAGCATCAGCAGCCGCCGTTCTGTTCCTGCTCACGTTGTACACATTAGATGGGAGTAAATGCCGCTGGAGGAGGAGATTATTGTGGATAAAGTTATGTGGGCGTAGACCACACCCGGGGGCCAGTAGGTTGCATGTCGAATTTAGGCATAACGGGCAACGAGTTCAACTACTTCTCACACGGCTCTATAGTCCCAGGTCTGGCTCTGACCTAAGCGGCCTGGCATTAAAACAATGCAAATATGCCGTACAGAACAACAACAGCAGCGATCGTCGCCTTATTTTATTTGTTGGTGCCCAGTTGTGTAGGCGTGGCAGCCAAAATATTTTTGTGACTCAACGCCCCTTACACACCCCGGAAAAGAGAGAGGCGAGTAGTTCATGTGTCGTTTACAGGAGCCCAACGAATCGAACAATACCAACAGAGGGGAAAAATAAACTTCACGTTGCACTGAACAATTTTCAATTAGCAGCACCACGGGAGAAAATCTTAATGCGCTTTTCTTATTGAACGATATTTTCATTTACAGACACATGAATTCATGCGGCAAATTAAAAACAGCCAAATGAATAATTAAACATAAAAGTGATGCGAACAAAGGAAAATGGGCATCTGAGTACCTTTTTTTTTATTTTAATACAAGTGAAGTTCACTTAGCCATGTGATTTGTAATCAAATATGAATATTTTTCCATTTGGTTATTATAAGAGCTGGAATTTTGTTTATTATTTATTTATCACCTCAGCTGAACAATGAAATAGGGTCAGAAATCTGCCCAATTTCTTATTTGAATGATTTAATTAACGTAGTAGAACATGTGCATTTATAGTAAATAAATATAACGCTTTAATAATTTAACACATAATCCAATACCCAATGTACTAAACATGATGACGTGTAACACGTGTGTTTGGTTGAGTGTGTGCGTGTTTGGTTGTATGTGTGTGAGTCCGATCAAGACCCGCATGGGGCAGCAGTTGCTTGTCCCGCAACATGTTCGTCATGGCTTCTCTTGTGTGTGCTAGACATATTTGTATAGCTGCTTAGGCTTAAGAGTTGGATCAAAGTTTTGACCTTGAAAACCACACACACACACACACACACACACACACACACACACACACACATACAAAAAGTTAGATTCTTCGAGTGAAAGAGAAGGATGAAAAATGGCCATCGTTGGTTTGTGCTGCTTACTTTTTGGGCCGGCAACTTGTTTTTGGCTGTTCTGCTCGCTGCTTAGTTTGTATTTAGCAGCTTCGACTTTTCGACTTAAAACTGAAGTTGCCCCACACACAAATACACACGTCGAGGGAGAACAAGGAGAAAAGTAAACAATACTCGAAATTTGAAATTGTAAATATTAGCACAGTTCCAGGAGCCCGAGTCACAGAACCACCGTCAACTCGGCAACCACGCCGGGCATGACCCACACACACACACCCACACACACCCAGCAGCTCTCTCCTTCCCCTATTGATGTTCTCCAACTTGGAAAGCCGAGGGCGTTGCCACTATGTTTAACTAAAGTTTCGTGCACTTGTGCAAATAGGAAAAGGATTTGAACGTCGGCGCCGTCTGCTTCTCCTTAGTTGTGGTCCGTGCAGAAGCGGATTACAATCATAAGCGAAAATTAATGAATTATTTACCAGCAGCTTAGTTAAGCGCAAATGTCCCTCCCCTTCGCCCATCTAACCCGCAATGGCACAAAGGTGCGACCCCGTCTCACCCGCAGCTTCCCCACAAAGTCAAAATTTGTGCTTGAGTTAAATGCCTAGGCTCTTTTCCCCCTCAGAGACAGGGGACAGACCTTCAGCTGTTCAGCTGCTACCTGGTAATTAATTAGCCCAAGACATTTGTCAATATTATCTGCAACTCTTGTAAATGACACTAAATTTTGAAATACATTCCGACATAACTTAAGGCGTTGAAAATGAAATTTATTTATGACAAGCTTTTTGATTTATCTCTGCAAAATGAGAGAACAATT
>JBAMBL010001552.1:0-17541 GCA_037043405.1 Drosophila subquinaria
ACTCATCAAAAAACAATTTGCACCTCCTGTGCGCTTCAAATTAATGGCAACCAACTTCAGGTGGGGAAAAAGGGATCCATTGGATCGATGTAACTAAAGTTGAGTAGTAATTACCGATGATTTCTTAAATTTCCGCAACAATTATCACTTTTCACTCTATTTCACAACTTTGTTGTCAGGTGACGCCTTGTTTGGCTCGCGAGCTTCGATCAATTGATTGCAGCGACTCAGAATGGCGATACTCGATAATACGCTAAAAGAGGGCTGCATTTCAAAGTGTTATCGATGCAAATTGAATTAAATATGATTTATGATTTATGATTTATGATATAACTGACAATATGAACTAAATCAATTTATCAGAATTTATTATTGCTGAAGAAGAACCTAAATCCGCCTGATCTTGAATATATGCTATTAAGATAATTTTTCATTATTTATTGTATTAATTATACATATTATAAATATTTTAAATATATATTTTAACATATTTTAACATATTTTAACATATTTTCGAGTAGTATTTTTGAGTAATATTTTTTAGACATATTAATATTTATATTTATATTTATATTTTTAGCTATACACTTATGAATATTTTTAAGTATATTTCATAAATATATTTCAGCACATTTTATTCAAGAGTCAAGCAGAAAAGGGCACTTAATTAATCAAAGTATAAGCAATATTGATTTGGGGAAGAGAAGGAAGAAGAAGAGCATTGCAAAATGCCGCTTAAAAAAGGGAAAATAAATGGCCAGCTGATGGCAGCAGCCGAATTAATAATACAACAAGAAAAGCAAAAACATGGGGATAAACAGAGAGAGCAAGAGTTCTAGACGAAATTAGTCTAGAACACTAAATGTATGGACAGACACACACTCACACACACACACACAAGCACACAAAAGTGCGCGCAGCTAGGCCGCACAAAATGCGCCCGTGCATATGTATGTATGTATGCGTGTGCCTGTGCGTGTGCAAGCACGCTCAGACAGACGGACAGCTTCAAGACGGACAGCCTCAAAACTGCCGCGGATATGTAGCCAATTGTAGATAACACTTGTTGAAAACTAATTGGGCACTTTTTAATAGATATTAAGGCACTCACCCCCGAGCATAATATTACAAGGGAATATATATGCATATGTATGTATGTACTCATCAAAAAACAATTTGCACCTCCTGTGCGCTTCAAATTAATGGCAACCAACTTCAGGTGGGGAAAAAGGGATCCATTGGATCGATGTAACTAAAGTTGAGTAGTAATTACCGATGATTTCTTAAATTTCCGCAACAATTATCACTTTTCACTCTATTTCACAACTTTGTTGTCAGGTGACGCCTTGTTTGGCTCGCGAGCTTCGATCAATTGATTGCAGCGACTCAGAATGGCGATACTCGATAATACGCTAAAAGAGGGCTGCATTTCAAAGTGTTATCGATGCAAATTGAATTAAATATGATTTATGATTTATGATTTATGATATAACTGACAATATGAACTAAATCAATTTATCAGAATTTATTATTGCTGAAGAAGAACCTAAATCCGCCTGATCTTGAATATATGCTATTAAGATAATTTTTCATTATTTATTGTATTAATTATACATATTATAAATATTTTAAATATATATTTTAACATATTTTAACATATTTTAACATATTTTCGAGTAGTATTTTTGAGTAATATTTTTTAGACATATTAATATTTATATTTATATTTATATTTTTAGCTATACACTTATGAATATTTTTAAGTATATTTCATAAATATATTTCAGCACATTTTATTCAAGAGTCAAGCAGAAAAGGGCACTTAATTAATCAAAGTATAAGCAATATTGATTTGGGGAAGAGAAGGAAGAAGAAGAGCATTGCAAAATGCCGCTTAAAAAAGGGAAAATAAATGGCCAGCTGATGGCAGCAGCCGAATTAATAATACAACAAGAAAAGCAAAAACATGGGGATAAACAGAGAGAGCAAGAGTTCTAGACGAAATTAGTCTAGAACACTAAATGTATGGACAGACACACACTCACACACACACACACAAGCACACAAAAGTGCGCGCAGCTAGGCCGCACAAAATGCGCCCGTGCATATGTATGTATGTATGCGTGTGCCTGTGCGTGTGCAAGCACGCTCAGACAGACGGACAGCTTCAAGACGGACAGCCTCAAAACTGCCGCGGATATGTAGCCAATTGTAGATAACACTTGTTGAAAACTAATTGGGCACTTTTTAATAGATATTAAGGCACTCACCCCCGAGCATAATATTACAAGGGAATATATATGCATATGTATGTATGTACTCATCAAAAAACAATTTGCACCTCCTGTGCGCTTCAAATTAATGGCAACCAACTTCAGGTGGGGAAAAAGGGATCCATTGGATCGATGTAACTAAAGTTGAGTAGTAATTACCGATGATTTCTTAAATTTCCGCAACAATTATCACTTTTCACTCTATTTCACAACTTTGTTGTCAGGTGACGCCTTGTTTGGCTCGCGAGCTTCGATCAATTGATTGCAGCGACTCAGAATGGCGATACTCGATAATACGCTAAAAGAGGGCTGCATTTCAAAGTGTTATCGATGCAAATTGAATTAAATATGATTTATGATTTATGATTTATGATATAACTGACAATATGAACTAAATCAATTTATCAGAATTTATTATTGCTGAAGAAGAACCTAAATCCGCCTGATCTTGAATATATGCTATTAAGATAATTTTTCATTATTTATTGTATTAATTATACATATTATAAATATTTTAAATATATATTTTAACATATTTTAACATATTTTAACATATTTTCGAGTAGTATTTTTGAGTAATATTTTTTATTTTTTCACAATATGTGGGGGCCTGCGCTTGTCCACATATAACCATATGACATAAGTGTATGTCAACGAAACCATTGCCTCTTGAATGTGCCCATATATTGGCTGGTTCCGTGTGTGTTAACCACCAACGCCCTCGAGGGGACCACGTGGCAATATAAGGATACATAAATATAACTGTGTATGCATAGATATAGCATCCATATAGATATAAGTGGATAAGATCTATTGGTACGAAGGGGCTTTGAAGTTGGTTATTGTATGAGTTGCTCATACTGTTAGTAGTTGTTGTTAATGGATTAGGGCACCCTTTACCAATCTAATGTTCAAGCATTTATACAATTATATGTTAAATGCTGATACATTTATGGGTTTAGGCGCCCCGCCATTCAAATGTTTCAGATATTGAAATATTTAACTATTTGTATTTTTATGTACATACTGACATGTTTAAATATTAATATTGTTTTGAATATATTTACATATTTATTTATTTATTTATTTATTGAAATATTAATTTATTATGTTACCATTTATTTATTCTCATATTTAGATATTTAAATATTTATTTATTTATTTATTTATAAACTGTTAGTAGATGTTGTAAGTATTAAATATTAACATGTTTATGGATTAGGGAGCCCTTAGCCAATTTAATGTTCAAGCATTTATACAATTATATGTTAAATACTGATACATTTATGGGTTTAGGCGCCCCGCCATTCACATGTTTCAGATATTGAAATATTTAACTATTTGTATTTTTATGTACATACTGACATGTTTAAGTATTAATATTGTTTTGAATATATTTACATATTTATTTATTTATTCTTCAAAGTAGATATTAAAATATTAATTTATTATGCTACCATTTATTTATTCACATATTTAGATATTTATATATTGATTTATATGTTTCAGATATTGAAATATTTAACTATTTATATTGAAATATTAATTAATTATGTTACCATTTATTATTAACATATTTAGATATTTATATATTGATTTATATGTTTCAGATATTGAAATATTTTATTATTATTTATATTTTCATGTACATATTGACATGTTTAAATATTAATATTGTTATGAGTATATTTACATATTTTTGTGTATTTATTATACCTTAAAGTAGTATAATTATATTATAGCTTATTCAGTTATTAGCTACTGAAGCCAATTATGTTATACCTTATAGTAGTATAATTATATTATGGCTTATTAGTTATTAGCTACTGAAGCCAATTATGTTATACCTTATAGTAGTATAATTATATTATGGCTTATTAGTTATTAGCTACTGAAGCCAATTATGTTATACCTTATAGTAGTATAATTATATTATGGCTTATTAGTTATTAGCTACTGAAGCCAATTATGTTATACCTTACAGTAGTATAATTATATTATGGCTTATTAGTTATTAGCTACTGAAGCCAATTATGTTATACCTTATAGTAGTATAATTATATTATGGCTTATTAGTTATTAGCTACTGAAGCCAATTATGTTATACCTTACAGTAGTATAATTATATTATGGCTTATTAGTTATTAGCTACTGAAGCCAATTATGTTATACCTTATAGTAGTATAATTATATTATGGCTTATTAGTTATTAGCTACTGAAGCCAATTATGTTATACCTTATAGTAGTATAATTATATTATGGCTTATTAGTTATTAGCTACTGAAGCCAATTATGTTATACCTTACAGTAGTATAATTATATTATGGCTTATTAGTTATGAGCTACTGAAGCCAATTATGTTATACCTTCTAGTAGTATAATTATATTATGGCTTATTAGTTATTAGCTACTGAAGCCAATTATGTTATACCTTACAGTAGTATAAGTAGATTATGGCATTATATGGCTTATTAGTTATTAGCTACTGAAGCCAATTATGTTATACCTTATAGTAGTATAATTATATTATCTAGCTTATTAGTTATTAGCTACTGAAGCTAATTTTGTTATACCATATATTAAATATTAGGTATTGGTCAAATATTTAATATTGTTATGAATATATTTACATATTTATTTATTTATTCTTCAAAGTAGATATTGAAATATTGATTTATTATGCTACCATTTATTTATTAACATATTTAGATATTTATATATTGATTTATATGTTTCAGATATTGAAATATTTAACTATTTATATTGAAATATTAATTTATTATGTTACCATTTATTATTAACATATTTAGATGTTTATATATTGATTTATATGTTTCAGATATTGAAATATTTTATTATTTATATTTTCATGTACATATTGACATGTTTAAATATTAATATTGTTATGAATATATTTACATATTTATTTATTTATTCTTCAAAGTAGATATTGAAATATTAATTTATTATGTTACCATTTATTTATTTAGATATTTAGATATTTATATATTGATTTATATGTTTCAGATATTGAAATATTTAATTATTTATATTTTCATGTACATATTGACATGTATTAAAATTGTTATGAGTATATTTACATATTTAAATGTTAATATTTCTGGGAGATACTAAAATATTTATGCTTTTAAATACATGTTTATATGTTTGTTTGTTTATTTGTTCGTCAAAGTAGATATTGAGATATTAATTTATTATGCTTCCAGGTGTTTTTTTTTTATATATTGAGATATTTATTTATTGATTTTTATGTTTCAAATGTTGAGATATTTAATTATTTATATTTTCATGTAAGTACTGACATTTTTATATGTCAATGTTGTTATGCACATATTTACATGTCAACATTTTAGGCACATGTTTATATGTTAGGATGTTTATGTTTTCAGATACATGTTTGTATATTTATCTATTTATTTGTTTATTTATTCTCTTAGTATATTAATTTATCATGTTTCCATTTATTTAGATATTTAGATATTTATATATTGATTTTTGTGTTGCAGGTATTGATGCATTTCACTATTCATTTTTGAATGTACATATTTATTAGTATTATAATGTGTATGTTTACATATTTATATGTTAATGTTTCTGGGACATTTTTACATGTCAAAATGTTTATGCTTTTAGGTACGTGTTTATATATTTACATATTTATTCATTTATTTCTCAAAATAAATTTTGAGATATTAATTTATTATGTTAAATATATTTATTTATATATTTGGATATTTATTTATTTAGTATTATGAGTCATGTTTCAGATATTATAATATTTATTTATTTATGTTATCATGTACATATTGACACTTTTATATATTTATATTAACATGTCTTAATGTTTTTAAATATTAATTTAGATATTAACGTATTTATTTGTTTATTTGTTTATTATTTTGCATATATATTTATTTATATATAGGATTGTGTATTTATATTTCAATAATTTGGGATTTATTTATTTATATATTTATTAGTCATTTCATATTTTCATATACTTTTATATATTTCTGTATATTTATATTTTTTGATGATTTTTTTTTTTTTTTTTTTTTTTTAGTTTTGGGTTTATATTTATTTACACTATTTACAGAATAAAGCAGCGTCTGTTGATGAGAACAACTTGTACTACCGTGTTGATAAAATTAAAAACTAGACAAAATGTCTTGATGTAGTTACAGTGGAGTGGGGTAAGTATACATGTGGTGGGTAGAAGTTAAATGTGACGCTTCATGTGATTATTCGTGTAAGTAAGTCATTTGGATATAGTTTTTTCAGTCTTCTCCGCTTCCTTCGGCCTCGTAAATTTCTCGCTAAAACATTCGGGTGGTTTCTTAGTTTTTGCTGATAGTTTTTGACTTGAGTAGTTATGACATCACCAATTAGTGGCACGGAAAGGTCATTGCTTAGCTCCCGAGTACGAACAAACCATTCAGCGCCGCTTATGTGTCTCAGGATTTTAGCCTGAAGGACTCGTACCTTATGCAAATGAGACTTTGCAGCAATGCCATACACCTGCAGTCCGTAGCGCCACACGGGGGCAAGAATGCACTTATAAATAAGCACCTTGTTTTTAAGTGACAGCTTGTTTCTTCTGTTAAGAAGCCAACTCATACGCTTGCATTTTAACCATATCGACTTCACAACATTATCCACATGACTGCCGAATGTCAATCTTCGGTCCAATATAACCCCGAGATACTTGTGTTTGTTTAGTTGTTGGACAAGCTGACCCTGTAAAAACACTCCTGGGCAAGAGTCTTTTCTTAGTGTGTGCGTCACAAGAGCGCACTTCCCAGCATTAATGCCAATGTTCCAATTGGAGGCCCAATCCTCAAACAACGCTAGGTACTCTTGGAGCATGTCAGTTGCAATATAAATGCAAGGGCTCTTGGCAAGAATAGCCGTGTCGTCCGCAAATGTGGCCACCAAGAGATCCTGTCGGCGTATTAGTGGAATATCCCTGGCCGTGGGCATGTCATGGGTGAACAGGCTGTAAAGAGTAGGGCCCAGGACACTACCTTGAGGAACTCCTGCAAGTATGCGCTTACAGCTAGAGGAGATCCCATCCTGGGCGACTTGAAAGGTTCTGTCCGAAAGGAAGCTCGCGATAATGCTATACAGCTGTGGGCACATCAAGTTTTTGATCTTAGACAGGAGCCCCTCATGCCACACCCTGTCAAAAGCTTGCTGTATGTCCAGATAAGCAGCAACTACAAATTCCTTAGCCTCAAAGCCATCCAAAATGTGGTTAGCGACACGATGCAGTTGCTCAGGCGTACCATGTTTTAGTCTGAACCCAAACTGAAACTTAGGAATGACACTCATCAGCTTGGGAGTATCTCTGATCCTTCTTAAAATGCATTTCTCCAGGATTTTGCCAAAAGCAGGGAGAAGGCTGATCGGGCGATAAGAGTCCAGCAAGTCAGGAGGCTTACCACTTTTATGAATCATAATTATTCTTGCCTTTTTCCAAGCAAAGGGAAAGTAGCCGAGACGGAGGGAAGCGTTATAAATTAAGAGCAGGAACAGCACAGCCTTGACAGGAAGCAACTTGATGGTCCTGTTGTCGAAGCTGTCCACACCAGGTGCTTTGCCAGCCTTAAGGCATTTAATCTCAGCCGAGACTTCAGAAAAGGTGATAGGCGACAACGGAAGAGCCATCTGAAATGGTTCATCAAGAACACGCGCAACTTTTAGCACCCTGCTAAGTGGAGCAGACTCAAAAGGAGTAAATCGATCTTCTAAGCTGCACGCGAAAGCCTCAGCCCTGTCCAAAGGGGATCTGGCCCAGGAACCATCAGGCTTACGAACAGGAAACTTTGGCGCAGCCTGCCTCTTGTAACGCCGAGTTAGTTTCCAGAGCGCAAACTTGGATTTCTCGTCAGCAGTAGCCCTCTCAAGCATGTCATCAACAGAAGCCCTCTTAAGCGTCGCCAATTCACTCCTAACTCTGTTGGCAATGCGACGATATAGCCTGTCAATTCGTGCATCGTTTGTGCGAATATATTCCCTTCTCAGTCTTCGTTTCAGAACGATCAGACCCTCAAGAGTAGGTGAAGACAGAGAATGCCGTCCAGCATTGGAAGCAGGAGAAACGCAAAGGGGAACAGAACCAGCAGCCGCAAACCTGACTTTATCAACCAGCAGCTGAACTGCATTATCCACATCATCAATTGAAGATAGGGTCGTGTTGAGGCATATTGATGAGTCCAGAATCTGTCTAAACCGATAAGTGTTCGCTCCCGGAGGCAAAATCCTGCAGCTTCCATTGGACAAAGAGACCGAGGACGAGATGGAGGCGAGGAGAGGCAAATGATCCGAAGAAAGGTCATATTCTTCCCGAACTGAGAGAAGATTGTCAGCCAATCCTTTATAGACAAAGAAGTCAAGACAAGAAGGAACACTTCGCCTATTGTAGGGAAAGAATGTGGGCCTTCCAGTAGCCAAGACTTGAGCAGAGCAGCCAGAAAGCGCATCATGAAGAGCAAGTCCCCGAGTGTCAGCTCTGTAGTTACCCCATAATCTGTGCTTGGCATTAAAGTCACCGCCTACAATAAACCTCTGACCAAGTTGGTGAAGCAAAGCATTGAAATCCTGCTGATTCCAGTAAAGCCCTGGAGGGAGATATGCAGCAGCAACAAGGACCTCACCCAGCGAAGTCTCCAGCATTACAGCAGCCAGCTGAACAGAGAGTGTACAAACGGGGAACAGGTGGTAGTGAATCAGATTTTGCCTGACTAATACTGCAGAACCCCCTCTGGGACGACCAGACGGGTGGTCAGCACGATAGCAGGCATATCCATCAACTGAAAAATAAAGTCCAGCATGTAAGTGTGTTTCAGAAATAAGCATGATATCCACTTTGTGCTTATCCAAAAACAGTTTAAGCTCATTCGCATTGGGCAATATGCTACGAGCGTTCCAAAATCCGAGGCACAGTTGGGAAGCCATTAATAATGTCTCTCGGTTGATGGGAGCCTCCTGTTGCATTGCGCTGCACGTAGCTCCTCGATACTAGATAAGATTGTGGAAACAGTAGCGGTAAGAGCAGCAACAGATTGCTGCAGACCATGAAGCAGATTTCCAAGGGAAACATCGTGATTAGACGCGTTGGAATGGTGAACGAACTGATCCGTCATGAAAGGGTCGCCAGGCTTAACAAACAAGCGATCATTTACATTGACGTGCGGCCTGGGGACCTTCGCATTGGTAGTCTGACCTTGAGATGAAGCAAGAGACTGATTTGCTTTAGTCGCGTCTGCAAAAGACAATCCATGCTGGACAATGGCAGAAGGAATATATTGCTTAACAACACGTTTGGGTTGCTGTTGGCCACCACGAGAGATCGGAGCGATGTTAATACCCGAAGCACGAGAATTCAGCTTCTGCTGGTAGACACGGCATCCTTTGGAAGTAGCAGCATGATTGCCATCACAATTAGAACAACGGAAATCAGCTTCAGACTTTGCCAGACAATGTTCAGAGTAGGTCCAGTGATTTAGTCCACACCGACCACACTTGGGTACTTTAAGGCAGTAATTACGAGTATGATCAAACTCGTGACAACGATAACACTGCCTGACTCCAGTGTTTTTGCGACCAAGCTCAACGGTAACTCTCTGACGCCCAATCTTAATAATCTTGAGAGCTTCCTTATTGTTAGGGGCTTTCTTAAGGTCAACAAACCACATATTCAAGCCAGGAGGAGCCGAGCTAGCACTTTGGACAGCAGATTCAGCAGAGTTCTTGCCTCGGGGATTATAAAGGTTTACCACATCGTGACCAGAACATCTGAAAGCTTCTTGAATAACTTTTTTAGGAGTAGAGGACGCTAGATTTTTAACAGCCAATCGAAAAGTCCGGTCTTCAGACAAGCAGAAATGAGTGAACTGAACTTTAAGTTCAGTTAGCTTCCTGGTAATGCATCTATGGGACTCAGCATCCTTGGCATAAATGCGCAAGACTCCAGAGGCAGCAACCTTAAATTCATAAGAATCAGCTGACACGGCAGAATTCAAAGAATCCTCCATGGCAATGATATCTGTGACACCAGGAATAGTGATGGGCCTAGGCTTGGGAGGCTGCTTGGCCTAAGAGCCCTTCGAAATACCTTTTCAACGATATATAGATCATATATGTAGCTTCTATCGTTTGGATGCTATGAGGGTTTCAATTTTAGCGGTTTTTAGCGATTTCCCGCTAAACTAGCGATTTTTCGAAAAAGTCGTAGAACAAACGTTTCTAGAGTTTTGATCGGGAAAAAGTCCTCATTCAAACTTTTGAGCTAAATCAAAGATTTGATCCTAACAAACAGACAAACAAACAACCAGACTGACTTTTCATCTCGTTTTGAGAAGGGCACCAAAAATTTCAAAATTAATTATCTTCTGAACCAGTGATCGGATTTTGATGATCAAGGTGTCATTCGACGCGTATTTTTTATAAGAATAGTAAAAAATAAAAAAAAAAATAAAAAAGGCTCCAACGGCCCCATTAGCTCCAATCATTTAAATTTAGACCCTCCCACTTACACCTGTTTATCTCACGAACCAGGTGAGTTTCCAAAAGTCTTAGTATGCACATTTGTAAGTTAAGTTGATACCTTTCGATCGGTATATAACTCGACCTGATCTGACAGTCATAGCAAATCTTCCATTCTTCCTGCGTATATATGCTAGTCGCCTTCGCACCCGTCGTGCTGCTTTCGTCACTAGCGCGGACTGCCGTCCGCAGTGATATTAGAGTACATTACTTATCTTTTTTCACCAAGGAACTAGATGGGGTGAGTGCAGAAGGTTATTCGGCTCGAAGGACCTACGAGTGTAAAGGAGGAATAAATCGGCACTTTAAACTTTAAACTATAGCAAAATTATATGCCTGATGATTAAATAATTTGAATTAACGCTTTATTTAGTGTTAATTGGCCAAAAAGTCCTTAGGGAATAATTGGGGAATTTTCAGATAAGTTCATGAACGGTTCCTCAATGAAAATGAGCCAAAAAAAATCATTGGGGAATCATTTGGGAACTTTTAGCAAAATTCATGGACGATTCCCCAACGATGATGGCCAAAAATCGTTATGAAATCATTGGGGAACTTTCTGCAAAGTTCATGTACAATTAAAATTCATGTAAAATGCCCAAAAAAATCGTTAAGGAATCATTGGAGAATTTTCAGCAGAGTTCCCTACGGTTTCCCTACTGTGGAAACGCCAAGAAAACACTATGAAATGTTCCCTTTTCCACGAGCGTAGGAGCTCAAAATGTTGAATTCCCTAGGAAGTGATTCCCTTGATATTCCTTGGTTGCATTCACCAAGGAAGGGAAAAGATATTGTCATATTTTTCAGTCAATTTTTAGTTTTTCAGCTTATTTTCTTAGTCTTATTTGGTCGTTTTTTAATTTTTTTGGGAAAATAATTGGCATCACAGGTCGGCGATTGCCGAGCGAAGCGAGCAGGGAGCGGAGTCCCATAGTGTAGTAAAGCCTGAAAGCCACCCTAAACTGTTTGGGAATTATATGGTCAAACACATTAAGATGACCCCTAAAAGTAGGCTATTTTTAAGTATACTTCCCTAAACTAGGTATTGAAAACTTGTTTAATCTACTGAAATGTTTTGCTTATAATTCACAAGTGGTTATAGTTGTGAACGCATAGAGTAATGAGCATTAGGGCTGAAATTACTAATTTAACAAAAATTTAACGCTTTTTTTAAATACGAAATCTGTGTTGGTTATGTTGCTAATTTGTATGTACGGATTCCACACTTACCAAATAAAAGAAATTTTGTTATTGTTAAAAAAAAAAGTAATGGTATTCCGGGAAACGTTTTAGCTTTGGTTTAAGCATAGTACGCTCTAGCTGAAAACCTTTTGGACGCTCCAAATGTTTGATGTTTTGAACAGTGATGTCATTTTTTTCTGAGCATAAAAAGCTGGATCAACAAAAAAAAAAAGCTAAAAAAAGCGGAATCCCAGGGAAAAAGGTCAAGAAAAAAGCAGCTTTTTATAAAATAATTTGTTGTTTGCTTTTCACTAATAAAGACTTATTTTCATATATAACAAGAACAGAAATTCACTTAAAATTTACAAATGTTAACATTCATCGAAAATTAGAGTTTACTACATAATATACAGTTTGTCAAGAAACACTTTACACACCCTTAAAAATGTAATATTTTGACTTTAAATAAGAAAATAATAGCTTATAATATATATTTGGAAAGGTCATTTAATTTTCGTTCGAATGATGCATGAAAATGTTTTCGTCACTAGACTTTTACCTCGTAAAGAGGTTTTTTTCATGTATCATATAGCTGCCATAGGAACAATCGGATGCAAATAACCTTTAGTATGAAAAACTTTTTTGTTTCTTAAGATATCTCAACCAATTTCACAGATGGTATGATTGGGACTGTCCTTTACATTCTTACCAAATTAGGTCAAAGTCGGAAGACTATATCATATAGCTGCCATATTATCAATCGGATTAAAATTAACCTTTAGTATGAAAAACTTTTTTGTTTCTTAAGATATCTCAACCAAATTCACAGACTAAATGTTTGGGGCTGTCTCTAAAATTCTGACCAAAGTTGGTCAAAGTCTGGTGATATCATATAGCTGCCATAGGAACAATCGGATTCAAAATAACCTTTAGTATGAAAAACTTTTTTGTTTCTTAAGATATCTCAACCAAACTCACAGACTAAATGTTTGAGACTGTCTTCTTACATTCTAGCCAAATTTGGTCAAAGTCGTGATAACTATATCATATAGCTGCCATAGGAACAATCGGATGCAAATAACCTTTAGTATGAACAACTTTTTTGTTTCTTATGATATCTCAACCAAACTCACAGATTATATGTTTGGGACTGTCTCTTACATTCTTACCAAATTTGGTCAAAGTCGGATGACTATATCAAATAGCTGACATAGGAACAATTGTATAAATAAAACAGTATGAAAAATATAAAAATACCATAATTCAGTTTTTTTTTGTCAAAAAACTGTCGGTGTCGTGTAAACACACAAAATTTTAAAGTGTCGGTGAAAAACCGACGCTCACCGATGGAAATAGAACACGTTCTATTCCATCGGTTTTTTGCGTCGGTGAAACCGTGCCAGTAACATCAATACGTTAACATCGCACTTTTTTGGTATTTTTTTTGTGCTTTTCGGCAAAAAAAAAAGTGTAATCATATTGTGAAGGATGGCGGCAAATGTAAGTAAAATACAAATTTCTTACATGAAATATTATATTTTAAATAAAATAAAACATTTTACAATATTTTAGAAGATTATATGGAGCCCGGACTCAATTAAAATGTTAATTGATGTGTATGAGCAGCATCCGAATCTCTACGACGCAATCATTGAGCCAGATTGTTGAGCAAATGAAGTCTGCAGTGGAAGGCATTAAAGTAGCTGATGTCAAGTCAAAGCTTGGTACACTCCGTAGCCAATACCTGGTGCATCTTAAAAAGGAGACCAACAGTAACTCAAAAAGCGGTATGGGGACCGATGAAAAGGTCAAGCCTTTTTGGATAGATAACTTGCAGTTTCTCAAGCCGTATATGAAAATTAAGGAGCAAAGAACATCCAACTTTGATGTAAGTGTAGTTTTCGATTTTGTATACATAAATATAACGTTTGTGATTATTTTCCACAGATTCAAAACGACTCAATGACATCGGAGTCTCACGATGCAACTTAAGAGGAAGTTAGCTTGGAAACGGCCAGCTGTTCAAATAAGGTGGAAGAACCTCCTGTATCGGCAGAAAGCATTTTAAATACGGCAAACGATATGTTGGGTGCAATAAGGCCGAAGCGCAGGTTCCAGCCAGATGTGGACGCATTTGGGGAGCTCGTCAAATCAGAGATGGAGCGGATTGAAGATCCCAAAAAGCGCATGGAAATGCGCATGAAAATATTACAAAATTTCTATGAAGCTTATGACTAATATAAAGAATAATTTGTAGGAGAGTTTAGCTGACTCGAGAACCATATGTCCATATGTCACACAAACACTTGTAGTATCCTTGCAATCCTTGCATTATGCAAGTGTGTTGCTGCAAGTGTGTTGTTGCAGAATGCAAGGATTGCAAGGATACTACAAGTGTTTGTGTGACATGTGGACATATGGATCTCGAGTCAGCTAAACTCACTTACAAATTATTATTTATATTAGTAGAATCGAAAACTATTTAAAATGGTATTTTGTTAAACTTATTATTAAATAATGAATGAATATAAAGAAAAAAATTAATTTTTGTAATTTATTAAGTTTTTTGTATTTTATTTGGCCTTAAAAGTTAAATTTTTTTATGGCATCTGACTGCCAGGAGACAGCTCCCGTAGTATTGAAATAGTGGGTAAATTGTTCTCGGACGATTAACGGCTGGTCCGCACATCTATTTCCTACCGAACCAATGCCTGTTAAAGACTGAATGGATCGCCACTCTCCTGGTGTAAATAAAACTTCAGTTGTGTCTTCCTTATCAGTTCCCTCCATGTAGCACCTCTCTTGCGTTTTTAAATAATTGTGGAGGATGCAAGCCGCATATGTACACTTTTCCACTTTTTCGGCGCTCAAGTTAATGGTCGTTTGAAACAACCGAAATCGGTTGGAAAGAATTCCGAAAGCATTTTCAACTACACGCCGTGCCCTGCTCAAGCGATAGTTAAAAATTTTGTTCTCCTGCGTCGTGCGTTGTTAGTGAGGTTTCATTAACCACTTTTGCATCTTGAAGGCTTCGTCTGCCACAATGACGTACGGCATCTTTTCCCCGTTTTCTTCCAACTCCTTGTCCTGCGGAATGTTGAGTTGCTTCTGCTCCATTGCCTTGCAAAGAGTTGACGCGTTAAATACTGATGCATCATTTGCTCTCCGTTGCAGCCAATATCAACGTATAAAAAATTATAGTTGGCATCGACGAGAGCAAGCAGAACAATGCTGTTAAATCCTTTATAGTTGAAGTAAAGGGAGCCATCAGCTGCTTTGGCGCGAAACGCAATGTGTTTTCCATCTGAAAGCCACCTAATATTAATACACACTGTCTATATAATATTTTCAAAACCGTTACCTAAAGCACCCAGGCAATGTGGGAAATTCCACAAGTCGTTAAATTCCTTTGCGATTCGCAACCAATCATCCGTAGTCTTCGGCATCTAAGAATTACTTGTAAATAAATGTGTAACACAACTTATATCTTGATTCACTCTTACCTTCATGTAGTCTTCTGCAAGTGAGCTTATAATCGCATCAACCACCTCATGAATAATTGATGTGATCGCAGTGCAAGAGACCCGAAACGCACAAGACAGACTTCTAAACGAATCGCCAGTTGCCAAGAATCGCAGAGTCATCAGTAGTCGTGTTTCCGCAGGGATTGCTTGTCTCATAACAGTATCCTGCTTCTCAATTTTGCTACGCAGTAAACCCAAAAGGTGATGATAAGTCCTTGGATACATTCTATTAAAATTATAGAAAGTTTCCACATCCTCATACTGCAGCTCCTTTAACACGAGCTCTGCAACATCCTTTCCTTGGTCGCGTCGCTTCAGCCAGAATCGACTCCATACAGTGCGCGGAGTTTTCTTTTTAATTTTTTCCGCCGCAGATAATGCACTCACTGTTTGAACAACAGCAGTCACAACCGCAATAACTTCAATAATATCTTCCGAATCCATTATTATTGCTTTATAGTATTGAAATATTATATGTTGTCGCATGCAATTAAGTCAAGTGTGACCAGTTTCGTTGAGAAAAAAAAACCGATGGGATTTTGGTGTGAACACCGATGCGAATAGTGTGAATGGCAACATTCACCGACGGTAAAAAAACTGTCGGTGATAAATCCTCGTCTGAAGGCACTTTTAATTTTGCAGCTGTTGCTTTTTTGATTTTATCTGCTTACTTTTTTTTACTGTATGAGTTGGCGGCTTCTATAGTGTTGAGGGTGCTGTTGCAGTTGTTGTTGTTGTTGTTGTTGTAGAAGTAGTTTTTGTGTTTTTGTTGATGGTGCTGTTGTATTTGTGGAAGTAGCTGTGCCTGTTGTTGAGCCCTCACACCGGCATCCACGATTGTTGTTGTGGCTGCCTTTGGCCACTGCGAATATTTGTGGGGATTCATTCTTTTTGATACTCAAGTCGACGTATGTACAAATGTATGTATGTTCGATTTCGCAGGCAGTTTGTACCGATATGATGATATTGATATTAAATTCTTACAGACAATTTAACGAAAAACAAAGGAAAAACAATATTTAAGCAATCACATGAATCTTACCATTTAAAAACAACAGGAAATTAATTGCATTACTATATTTTGAATATTACATTTAATTTAATTATATTTATTAGGCTATCGCAAATGTTTGGGTGCTGCCAGCTCTATTGCAGATCTGGCAGCATCCAAACTTTGTTTATACATTATATTTGAGATTGCTTAATAATTATAATTTGATTATGTTTAATATTCAAGTATAATAATGCAATTCAATTCCTATTATTTGAAATGACAAGATGAATGTGATAGCTAAAGTATCGTTTTCGTTTGCATAAGCTTAATTTCTCTGCATGAATATAATATCGATATCAACATATCGTAAGCCATCCCATCGCTAATCTGATTTAACCGCGCACCATACGTACACGGACGACACTTAAAATAAAACAACGATGAGTGAGAACCATTTTTCACAGTGGTCAATGCAACAAGATCAACAACCGCAACCGTGGATGCCGGTTTGGGGGGCTCCATATGGAGCTCGACAACAGCACCCTCAACAACAACACCAACGGCAACAATATATGCAACATCAATTTCATCAAGAACAACCACAACAACTTCTACAACAACAGCAAAAACAGTCACAGCACCATAACCAGCAACAAGATCTATAACTATTACAACAACAACAACAGTAGCATCCACAAGCTCAGCCAAAGGAGCAAACGCAACAACAACAACAACAACAGCCAAATAACAATAAGCAATTAAAAGCAAATAAAGAGCAGCCCCTTCAGCTGCAACAAAAAAAATTAAATATGATAATTAAAACAATGAATATAATGAACTCAAATATAAAACAAATGCAACAAAATATTTGCAGCATGCAACAAAATATTTTTGACATAAATAAACAATTAAATAAAATAGAAACTAGTCGGCGGTGCTACAGTCGAGCAAACTCGACTGTCGGAGACCCCGTACTTACTATGCAAGAGAAAACACTAC
>JBAMBL010001553.1:0-29987 GCA_037043405.1 Drosophila subquinaria
GTATAATTATATTATGGCTTATTAGTTATTAGCTACTGAAGCCAATTATGTTATACCTTATAGTAGTATAATTATATTATGGCTTATTAGTTATTAGCTACTGAAGCCAATTATGTTATACCTTATAGTAGTATAATTATATTATGGCTTATTAGTTATTAGCTACTGAAGCCAATTATGTTATACCTTATAGTAGTATAATTATATTATAGCTTATTAGTTATTAGCTACTGAAGCTAATTTTGTTATACCATATATTAAATATTAATGTTTGGCTATTTTAGGTCATCTGTATTGGCCTTTTGCAATTAATGTTTTTGGGGAGCATATTAGAACTTGTTATGCCTAATTACATTTTGGCTGACTAGGCCAATCAGTTGTCTATTCAGACAACTGATATTATGTAATATATATTGGTCTATATTAATCGAATGAGCAGAAATCTATGTTATAGCCAATATAGCTAATTTTGTTTTTGGCTATTTTAGGCCATCTGTAGTTGACCTTTTGGCAACGAATGTTTTGGGGAAAATGTTATAGCTTGTTATGGCTAATTATATTTTGGCTGTTTAGGCCAATCAGTTGTCTATTCAGACAACTGATATTATGTAATATATATTAATCATTAAAGCATGCTTTAGCTAAAAAGAGGAGGAGATTCCAGACAGAAGGATGATGCGAGTTATATGTTAAAGAATGTCAAAAAGTTGTTTGACTTATTATGGAAAGTGAAAATCAATGCTGCAATGTCTTTTTAAGAGGTCCCGTTCGCCTAGGCTGCTCATGACCAGATTTACCTGGGCAGGGCTCCCGGCATCAGAACGGGGGGACTCCTCCCTCTCCCAACAGCATGCGTCCACCTCTCGCAGATCACAGGAAGCTGAGAGAATCAGACATTGCAACAGATATGCAGAACTGGACGCTAGAATTGTAAGAAATCCTATGTCATCCCCTCCTTTAATCAGGGAAAACAATTGCAGGCGTGAATGAGCAGAAATCTATGTTATAGCCAATATAGCTAATTTTGTTTTTGGCTTTTTAGGCCATCTGTAGTTGACCTTTTGGCAACGAATATTTTTAGGGAGAATGTTATAGCTTGTTATAGCTAATTATGTTTTGGCTGTTTAGGCCAATCAGCCGTCTATTCAGACAACTGATATTATATATTGTTTATTGGTCATTTTGGCCAAAAATGTAATTCAATATAGTAGTTTGCAACATGTATACATATTTTTACATTTATGTGCTATTTTATTTATAGATAATTATATTGATTCATCAACATATTCTTATGTCAATAAATACATACACCACACATTATCAAACACATCCCATTATACACACTAAGGCATTTATAGATCGACGTGTTTTTATACTTAGTTTTTTGTAACATGTACAAATATATCCACTACATATTTTTATAGATATTTAATATACATATTAAGGAGTTTATAGGTCAACATATTTATATATTTAGCTATTTGTAGCATGCTTAAATATATGCTCTACATATTGTTATAGATATTTTAAAAAATTTACACCACATATTGTTAAACATATTTTATTATAGATTTTAAGGTATTTATGGATCAACATATTTATATACTTAGTTTTTTGTAACATGTAAACATATATATACACTACATATTTTTATACATATTTAATATACATATTCAGGAATCCATAGGTAAACATACCCATATATTTAGTTATTTGTAACATGTTTAAATATATGCTCCATAAATTATTATAGATATTCCAAATGTATACACTACATATTATTAAAACATACTTCGTTATACATATTAAGGCATTCTTAGATCAGCATTTTTATACACACAATATATTATTATAGGTTTTTTAGAAATATACACTACATATATTTAAACATGTTTTGTTGTACATATCAAGTCATTTATAGGTAAACATATTTAAATACTTAGTTAATTGTAACATGTATAAATATAAACACTACATATTTTTATACATATTTAATGTAAATATTCAGGAAACTATTGGTCAACATATTCGTATATTTAGTTATTTGTAACATGTTTAAATATATACTCTATAAATTATTATAAATATTCCAAATATATACACTACATATTATTAAACATATTTTGTTATACATATTAAGGTAATTATAGATCAGCATATTTATACACACTATATATTATTATAGATTTTTTTTAGAAATATACACTACATATAATTAAACATGTTTTGTTGTACATATTAAGTTATTTATAGGTAAACAAATTTAAATACTTAGTTAATTGTAACATGTATAAATATATACACTACATATTGAGGCATTTATATACTTAACTATTTGTAACATGTTCAAATATATACACTACATATCATTACAGATATATACTAAAACATTTATTTATAAATTAAAATGTTTACATACTTAATTATTTGTAACATGCATAGATATATACTCTAGATATTATTATTTTTATTATAGGAATTTTAAAATACATATTTAGGCATTCATAGATAAAAATATCCACTTACTTAGCCACTTGGAACAAGCATTTATATTTTAACTTTTACATGTAATTTATTTATGTACAGTTTTTTAATATTGATTTATAAACATATTCCTATGTTATTAGTTGGACAAATGCACTACATATAAGTACATATCAAATAGCAGCAGAGAAATATTCAAATATGTAATTCAAAATTACAATCCGAAACATGCAGGCGCATTTTCATATTTATGTATTATTTTATATTGACTTATTGACATATTTTTATGTCAATAAATATATATACTATATATTATTTCATATTATTGCATCAGCATACAACCGCCCGCCCCCATCTCCACACAGTGCCACAGTCACACAGTCCCAAAATCACACATTGCTCGTACGCGCAGCCGCACACACATACCCTGACAGCTTCAAACATCCGATCACCCACACACCCAGACAACACCAGCTCAAACATACGCAGGTCAGCTCTCCTCAGCACGAACACAGATACAAATACAAATTCAAGCATACAAACATACAGTCATCCACATGTCAATTCACTCATTCATTCACACATCCGTATATCTTTTTTTTTTTTTTTTTTTCTTTCACAATATGTGGGGGCCTATTGCGTACCCACATATAAAATATGTAATTTGACAAACAACTCCCCATATTTGGCTAGTTTGTTCTACTCTAATCACGAGCGCCCTCGAGGGGACCATGTGACGAACTATAATGCGATATTATGAAATTATATAGGTAACAGATGGGATTCTTTTGTTAATGTATAACAAATGTTAGTAGGGATTTGCTTTGCTTTGATAGTATTAGTTGTTAGTTTAATGGCCCAGTTTTGTTATTAAGTAGCAAGCTACTTAGTTTTATTTTTTAAGTATTTATTATACCTTATAGTTGTATAATTTTATTATAGCTTATTAGTTATTAGCTACTGAAGCCAATTATGTTATACCTTATAGTTGTATAATTTTATTATAGCTTATTAGTTATTAGCTACTGAAGCCAATTATGTTATACCTTATAGTTGTATAATTTTATTATAGCTTATTAGTTATTAGCTACTGAAGCCAATTATGTTATACCTTATAGTAGTATAATTGTATTATGGCTTATTAGTTATTAGCTACTGAAGCCAATTATGTTATACCTTATAGTAGTATAATTATATTATGGCTTATTAGTTATTAGCTACTGAAGCCAATTATGTTATACCTTACTGTAGTATAATTATATTATGGCTTATTAGTTATTAGCTACTGAAGCCAATTATGTTATACCTTATAGTAGTATAATTATATTATGGCTTATTAGTTATTAGCTACTGAAGCCAATTATGTTATACCTTATAGTAGTATAATTATATTATGGCTTATTAGTTATTAGCTACTGAAGCCAATTATGTTATACCTTACAGTAGTATAATTATATTATGGCTTATTAGTTATTAGCTACTGAAGCCAATTATGTTATACCTTATAGTAGTATAATTATATTATGGCTTATTAGTTATTAGCTACTGAAGCCAATTATGTTATACCTTACAGTAGTATAATTATATTATGGCTTATTAGTTATTAGCTACTTGAAGCCAATTATGTTATACCTTATAGTAGTATAATTATATTATGGCTTATTAGTTATTAGCTACTGAAGCCAATTATGTTATACCTTATAGTAGTATAATTATATTATGGCTTATTAGTTATTAGCTACTGAAGCCAATTATGTTATACCTTACAGTAGTATAATTATATTATGGCTTATTAGTTATTAGCTCACTCCAGCCAATTATGTTATACCTTCTAGCAGTATAATTATATTATGGCTTATTAGTTATTAGCTCACTGAAGCCAATTATGTTATACCTTACGGTAGTATAATTATATTATGGCTTATTAGTTATTAGCTACTGAAGCCAATTTTTTTTTTTTTTTTTTTATAATATGTGGGGGGCCTGCGCTTTGCCCACATATAGCCATATGACATACAGAGTACGCCTAACGAGAACCGCTGCCGGTCTATGCTAGGTGGAGCCCCGATATATTGGCTGGTTCCGTGTGTGTTGACCGCCAGCGCCCTCGAGGGGACCACGTGCGACAATATGAGGATACATAGATGTATATAGACTGTGTATGCTCTTAAAAAGAGCATAAAGCATTCCATGTGGATAAAATATATTGATACCATAAGTGGGCTCCAATGTTAGTACTACTTAAATTAAGTGTATCGTAAGGGAGACTAATTTGTACTACGAAATAGTTTATAGAGTAATATATGTATAGATGTATAGCTTCATACTGTTTATAGGTTAAAGATTGACATGTTAATAGGATTAGGGCGCCCTTTAGCCAATCTAATGTTCAAGCATTTATACAATTATATGTTAAACGCTGATACAATTATGGGTTTGAGGCGCCCCGCCACTTCAAATGTGAGAGTATCTAGATATTGAAAGTATTGAATAACAATATAATGACATGTTTATGTACATACTGGTACATGTTTAAATATTGAATATTGTATTGAATATATTGACATATTTATTGGTTTGGGTGTAATTAGTTATATTAAATGTATTAAATGTTACCATATGTTTATATCTCAAATATGAGCATATTTAAAGTATTGGGTATATATGCTATTTATTTATAAACTGTTAGTAGATGTTGTAAGGATTAAATATTGACATGTTAATGGGTTAGGGCGCCCTTAGCCAATTTAATGTTCAAGTATTTATACAACCATATGTTAAACACTGATACATTTATGGATTCGGGTGACCCTCCACTTAAATGTGAGAGTATATATTGAAAGTTTTGAATAACAATATAATAACATGTTTGTTTTTTGTTTTGTTTTCACAATATGTGGGGGCCTGCGCTTGTCCACATATAACCATATGACATAAGTGTATGTCAACGAAACCATTGCCTCTTGAATGTGCCCATATATTGGCTGGTTCCGTGTGTGTTAACCACCAACGCCCTCGAGGGGACCACGTGGCAATATAAGGATACATAAATATAACTGTGTATGCATAGATATAGCATCCATATAGATATAAGTGGATAAGATCTATTGGTACGAAGGGGCTTTGAAGTTGGTTATTGTATGAGTTGCTCATACTGTTAGTAGTTGTTGTTAATGGATTAGGGCACCCGTTACCAATCTAATGTTCAAGCATTTATACAATTATATGTTAAATGCTGATACATTTATGGGTTTAGGCGCCCCGCCATTCAAATGTTTCAGATTGAAATATTTAACTATTTGTATTTTTTTTTTTTTTTTTTTTTTTTTTCACAATATGTGGGGGCCTATGTGGTACCCACATATAAAATATGTAATTTGACAAACAACTCCCCATATTTGGCTAGTTTGTTCTACTCTAATCACGAGCGCCCTCGAGGGGACCATGTGACGAACTATAATGCGATATTATGAAATTATATAGGTAACAGATGGGATTCTTTTGTTAATGTATAACAAATGTTAGTAGGGATTTGCTTTGCTTTGATAGTATTAGTTGTTAGTTTAATGGCCCAGTTTTGTTATTAAGTAGCAAGCTACTTAGTTTTATTTTTTAAGTATTTATTATACCTTATAGTTGTATAATTTTATTATAGCTTATTAGTTATTAGCTACTGAAGCCAATTATGTTATACCTTATAGTTGTATAATTTTATTATAGCTTATTAGTTATTAGCTACTGAAGCCAATTATGTTATACCTTATAGTTGTATAATTTTATTATAGCTTATTAGTTATTAGCTACTGAAGCCAATTATGTTATACCTTATAGTTGTATAATTATATTATAGCTTATTAGTTATTAGCTACTGAAGCCAATTATGTTATACCTTATAGTTGTATAATTATATTATGGCTTATTAGTTATTAGCTACTGAAGCCAATTATGTTATACCTTATAGTAGTATAATTATATTATAGCTTATTAGTTATTAGCTACTGAAGCCAATTATGTTATACCTTATAGTTGTATAATTATATTATGGCTTATTAGTTATTAGCTACTGAAGCCAATTATGTTATACCTTATAGTTGTATAATTATATTATGGCTTATTAGTTATTAGCTACTGAAGCCAATTATGTTATACCTTATAGTTGTATAATTATATTATGGCTTATTAGTTATCAGCTACTGAAGCCAATTATGTTATACCTTATAGTAGTATAATTATATTATGGCTTATTAGTTATTAGCTACTGAAGCCAATTATGTTATACCTTATAGTTGTATAATTATATTATGGCTTATTAGTTATTAGCTACTGAAGCCAATTATGTTATACCTTATAGTAGTATAATTGTATTATGGCTTATTAGTTATTAGCTACTGAAGCCAATTATGTTATACCTTATAGTTGTATAATTATATTATGGCTTATTAGTTATTAGCTACTGAAGCCAATTATGTTATACCTTATAGTAGTATAATTTTATTATAGCTTATTAGTTATCAGCTACTGAAGCTAATTTTGTTATACCATATATTAAATATTAGGTATTGGTCATATTGGCCAATTAAGTTTGGGGAGCATAAGAACTGTTGCCTATTCAGGCGACAGAAGTTTTTGCAGAATGTTAAGGAATATTGTATTATTGATATTAATGCTTTGGCTATTTTAGGCCATCTGTAGTTGACCTTTTGGCAACGAATGTTTTTGGGGAAAATGTTATAGCTTGTTATGGCTAATTATATTTTGGCTGATTAGGCCAATCAGTTGTCTATTCAGACAACTGATATTATGTAATATATATTAATCTATATTAATCGAATGAGCAGAAATCTATGTTATAGCCAATATAGCTAATTTTGTTTTTGGCTTTTTAGGCCATCTGTAGTTGACCTTTTGGCAACGGATATTTTAGGGAGAATGTTATAGCTTGTTTTAGCTAATTATGTTTTGGCTGTTTAGGCCAATCAGCCGTCTATTCAGACAACTGATATTATGTAATATATATTAATCATTAAAGCATGCTTTAGCTAAAAAGAGGAGGAGATCCCAGACAGAAGGATGATGCGAGCTATGTGTTAAAGAATGTCAAAAAGTTGTTTGACTTATTATGGAAAGTGAAAATCAATGCTGCAATGTCTTTTTAAGAGGTCCCGTTCGCCTAGGCTGCTCATGACCAGTTTTACCTGGGCAGGGCTCCCGGCATCAGAACGGGGGGACTCCTCCCTCTCCCAACAGCATGCGTCCACCTCTCGCAGATCACAGGAAGCCGAGAGAATCAGACATTGCAACAGATATGCAGAACTGGATGCTAGAATTGTAAAAATCCTATGTCATCCCCTCCTTTAATCAGGGAAAACAATTGCAGGCGTGAAAGAGAAGAAATCTATGTTATAGCCAATAAAGCTAATTTTGTTTTTGGCTTTTTAGGCCATCTGTAGTTGACCTTTTGGCAACGAATATTTTTAGGGAGAATGTTATAGCTTGTTATAGCTAATTATGTTTTGGCTGTTTAGGCCAATCAGCCGTCTATTCAGACAACTGATATTATATATTATATATTGTTTATTGGTCATTTTGGCCAAAAATGTAATTCAATATAGTAGTTTGCAACATGTATACATATTTTTACATTTATGTGCTATTTTATTTATAGATAATTATATTGATTCATCAACATATTCTTATGCCAATAAATACATACACCACACATTAACAAACACATCCCATTATACACACTAAGGCATTTATAGATCGACGTGTTTTTATACTTAGTTTTTTGTAACATGTACAAATATATCCACTACATATTTTTATAGATATTTAATATACATATTAAGGAGTTTATAGGTCAACATATTTATATATTTAGCTATTTGTAGCATGCTTAAATATATGCTCTACATATTGTTATAGATATTTTAAAAAAAATTTACACCACATATTGTTAAACATATTTTATTATAGATTTTAAGGTATTTATGGATCAACATATTTATATAATTAGTTTTTGTAACATGTAAACATATATATACACTACATATTTTTATACATATTTAATATACATATTCAGGAATCCATAGGTAAACATACCCATATATTTAGTTATTTGTAACATGTTTAAATATATGCACCATAAATTATTATAGATATTCCAAATGTATACACTACATATTATTAAAACATACTTCGTTATACATATTAAGGCATTCTTAGATCAGCATTTTTATACACACAATATATTATTATAGGTTTTTTAGAAATATACACTACATATATTTAAACATGTTTTGTTGTACATATCAAGTCATTTATAGGTAAACATATTTAAATACTTAGTTAATTGTAACATGTATAAATATAAACACTACATATTTTTATACATATTTAATGTAAATATTCAGGAAACTATTGGTCAACATATTCGTATATTTAGTTATTTGTAACATGTTTAAATATATTCTCTGTAAATTATTATAAATATTCCAAATATATACATTACATATTATTAAACATATTTTGTTATACATATTAAGGTAATTATAGATCAGCATATTTATACACACTATATATTATTATAGATTTTTTTTAGAAATATACACTACATATAATTAAACATGTTTTGTTGTACATATTAAGTTATTTATAGGTAAACATATTTAAATACTTAGTTAATTAAAACATGTATAAATATATACACTACATATTGAGGCATTTATATACTTAACTATTTGTAACATGTTCAAATATATACACTACATATCATTAGACACATCGCTCGTTCGACTCTAGCTCTCGCACCGATCGGACCTATTTCTCGAAAACAATTTTTTCCAAATTTGTAGGAAAATATAAAAAAGTGAAAAAAAAACTTTTTTCCGTGTGGAAATTTGACACAGAATTTAATTTTCTACATTTATTTTTAGTCTCGTAAGATTATTTTTTCCAAATTCTACTAGGTCGAACTAATTACGTTTCTAGATTTTGACAGGTAACGCTTGGCTCAACTGATCTCGTCCACCCCCTTCTGGGGGCTTGTCCCCGGAGCTGTGTATGTCTATCCATCACCAAGATTCCCCACCTCACGCATTATGTTATGGAAGAATAACTGCTTCTCATGCACCAGAAGTAATCACCGAGGCTCCTAGGAAGGCTTTGACTCCGCGAGGAATGTTGCTCTTCCCTTTGGATCTGATGAGGAGAATAATAACATTCTCTGGCCTAGCACAGACACTGAGTCTACCTGTTCCAACCAATCCACAGTGACTGTTGCCCCACCTTCTTTTGAAGGGTCAAATTTATCTGAACTTCTGGCCCATTTTGATGTTTTTGTTGCAAAGCCAGTTTTCAACGCTCCTGTTGAGGAATGCGTCACGTCTGAAGAAATGGAATTCTTGAACATCTTCAATAGGACCTTCACTTCCTGGACCTTCACTTGGCCTAAGCAACCAAACCATAATTAGCTAAAATAGCTATAACATGTTCTTTAAAATATCTGATGCCTTAAAGGCAACCACTATATTATTAAATTGGCCTAAACAGCGAAAAACATAATTAGCTGTAATAGCTATAGTATCAATCGTTTGAAAAGTTACACTTAAATTAATCCCAAAATAATTATGTTAATTATTTTGGTTGCTTAAGCCAACTCCGTTTTGGGATTAATATAATTGCCATTTTTCAGGCGATCGATACTGTAGCTATTAGAGCTAATTATGTTTTGGTTGTTTAGGCCAACTCTGTTTTGGGGCTAATATTTTTTTTTTTTTTTTTTTAATATGACAAAACAGAAGGAAATAGCATTTCATTCAAAAGAATTTAAAAAACACTTATATGGCGGACATTGACAGGGAAAGAACGGTGGAAATTCCTCCAGCGCAGTGATAAGACATCTCCATTGGGGAAAATGAGTCCTGGGAGATTATCAGGGCTCATCAACTCATTCATTGTGTCAAACGGTTAGCCTGTACGTGATCGCTTTAATGAAATGACGCGTTTTGGAAGTTGGTCCAGGAAAGTTCTCTTAAGTCGTCTTTGTCTGGCATTGGCGATTGGCTAAGGCATTGGCGAGTGGGTTAACATGTTCCGAAAGTTTTGTGTTCTGGCTGGAAGCAACCTTGCTGATAAACTCGGAGACACTAATAATGTTAAGGTCTCGCATTATGTCTGAGTTTCGGCCAAAAGGATAATCTCCAGAGATTTTTCTGAACACTTTGCAGTCGGTGGATTGAACTTTTCGAATCAGATAAGGAGCTGCAGTGGCTGAATCATGATCTTAAAAAGCAATACTTTGCTGGACAAACGTAGCCGCAAGCTGGGCCTTAAAAGCTAATCCTAATTTTTCCTAATTTCCGGATATGCTCGGTTCAGTTGAGGCTTTTATCTAAAACAAGGCCAAGATATTTTTGTATATTGACAACTTTTATCAGTCTACCCTCAAAACGTATTGGCTTTCATGTATCGCGTCTCTTAGTGAATGTCATCTGCACCGTTTTTTCAGACGAAACTGCGATATTCCATTTTTTAGACCAGTTGTGAAAACTGTCCACAAACCTTTGAAGGCGACGACGAGCAACCCTGGGTGATTTGCTTAAACATATTATTGCAGTGTCATCCGCATATGTGGCCAAAATATCATCGCTCTTAGAAGGAGTCGGCATGTCACTCGTGAAGACGTTGTACAACGTTGGGCTTAGGACACTACCTTGAGGAACGCCAGCTCTTATTATTCGGAATGAGGACTGATGGCCATTAACCTGGACTGCAAAGGAACGATTTAAGAGCCAAGTCTCTAACAGCGTGAGAAGAGGTAGAGAGACCACATACTTTAACCTAGCTAACAATCCATCATGCCATACTCTGTCATACGCTTGCTTCACGTCGAAGAAGACTGCAGCACCAGGATTCGGTTAATTACCCGATGAAGCTGCTCAGTGGTTCCGTGGCTTGGTCTAAAGCCAAACTGGTGCGAGGGAATAACATCAGCATCGGTTAACTTGCAACGCAGCCTAGACCAAATAATGCGCTCAAAGACCTTGCCAAAAGTGGGAAGCAGACTAATCGGTCTGTATGACTCAGGGTTATCAACCGGCTTTCCAGGCTTGAGGATCATGGTTACCACTGCGCTCTTCCAGGAACTTGGGAAGTAACACAACTTCAGGCAGGCATTGTAAATATCCAATAGTAGAAGTGTGCTGCATTCTGGTAATGCCTTAACTACACGTTCACCAATTTCATCAAGGCCTGGGGCTTTTCTAGGTTTCAGAGCCTTGATTTCAAGTTCGAGTTCGGCAAGTGAGATAGGTCTTGGATCCTCTTTGATTACATAGTTTGTCTTAAGCAGTCCTTTAACAGAGGCCACGTCAGATTCGGACGCAAGAGAGAAGGCAGAAATCTGTTTTCCAGCTCGTCGGCAAATAGAGAAGATTTCTCCAACTCTGAGCATTACTCCGTTACTCCCTTGAATTTCGTGACTAACCTTAGGCTGACGCTTAATGTTGCGAGTCAACACAGGCAGTGATCATCTGGGGCAGCTCTTTCAAGGAGATTATCAAAATAGGCTGCTCATGCAGAGTTAAGAAAAAGCCTTAAGGATGCAGCAAGCCTCTTCCATTCCCTGTTATCCGCAGGATTTTTCCATCTGACCCATCGCCGGCTTTTTTTTTTTTTTTAGGAAATGTTTATTAACAATATTTACAAATTTTTCAGCGTCTGTTGTATAGAACAACTTGTACTGCCGTGTGGATGTTAGAAGGTACTGGACAATAGTCTTGGTGTAGTTAAATGTGGAGAGTAGATGTTAGTTGTGGCGCTTCATATGATAACTCTGTTAAGTAGGTCATTTGGGTGTAGTTTTTTTTTAATCTTCTCCGCTTCCTACGGCCTCGTAAGTTCCTCGCTAGTATATTCGGGTGGTTTCTAAGTTTTTGCTGATAATTTTTTACTTGAGCTGTTATGACATCTCCAATTAGTGGCCCGGAAAGGTCATTGCTTAGCTCCCGAGTACGTACAAACCAATCAACGCCGCTTATACGTCTGGGGATTTTGCCCTGAAGGACTCGTATCTTCTGCAAGTGTGACTTAGCAGTAATGCCGTACAACTGCAGTCCGTAACGACACACAGGGGCTAGTATGCACTTGTAAATAAGCACCTTGTTTTTCAAGGACAGCTTGTTTTTGCCGTTTAGAAGCCAACTCATGCGCTTGCATTTCAACCAAATTGACTTCACAATCCTGTCCACATGACTCCTGAATGTAAGCCTACGGTCCAAGACTACCCCGAGGTACTTGTGAGCGTTGAGCTGTTGCACAAGTTGACCCTGCGTGTGCTTCACAAGAGCACATTTTCCTGCATTGATTCCAATATTACAATTGGAGGCCCATTCTTCAAACAACGCAAGGTACTCTTGGAGCATGTCAGAGGCATTATAAACGCAATGGTTCTTAGCAAGGAAAGCCGTGTCGTCAACAAATGTGGCAACCAAGAGATCCTGACGATGAACCAGTGGAATATCCCTGGCCGTGGGCATGTCATGGGTGAACAGGCTGTAAAGAGTAGGGCCTAGGACACTACCTTGAAAAACTCCTGCAAGTATGCGTTTACAGCTAGAGGAATTCCCATCCTGGACGACTTGAAAAGTTCTATCTGAAAGGAAGCTCGCGAGAATGCTATACAGCTGTGGGTTCATCAAGTTTTTGATTTTTGACAGGAGCCCCTCATGCCACACCCTGTCAAAGGCTTGCTGAATATCCAGATAAGCGGATACTACAAATTCCTTTGCCTCGAAGCCATCCAAAATGTCATTAGCGACACGATGCAGCTGCTCAGGCGTTCCATGTTTTAGCCTGAACCCAAACTGAAACTTAGGGATGGCACTCATCAGCTTGGGAGTATCTCTGATCCTTCTTAAAATGCATTTCTCCAGGATTTTTCCAAAAGCAGGGAGAAGGCTGATAGGGCGATACGAGTCCAGCAAGTCAGGAGGCTTACCACTTTTGTGATTCATGACTATTCTTGCCTTTTTTCCAAGCAAAGGGAAAGTAGCCGAGACGCGTTATAAATTAGGAGCAGGAACAGCACAGCCTTGGCAGGAACCAAGTTGATGGTCCTGTTGTCGAAGCTGTCCACACCAGGGGCTTTACCAGCCTTAAGGCATTTAATCTCAGCCGAGACTTCGGAAAAGGTGATGGGCGACAACGGAAGAGACATTTGAAATGGTTCATCAAGAACACGCCCAACTTTTGGGATCCTGCTAAGTGGAGCAGACTCAAAAAGAGTAAATCGCTGCACGCGAAAGCTTCAGCCCTGTCCAAAGGCGATCTGGCCCAGGAACCATCAGGCTTACGGACTGGAAACTTCGGCGCAGCCTGCCTCTTGTATCGGCGAGTTAGTTTCCAGAGCGCAAACCTGGATCCCTCGTCAGCAGTAGCCCTCTCTAGCATGTCGTCAACAGAAGCTCTCTTAAGCGTCGCCAATTCGCTCCTAACTCTGTTGGCAATGCGACGATGCCTGTCAATTCGAGCGTCATTTGTGCGAATATATTCCCTTCTCAGCCTTCGTTTCAAAACGATTAGACCCTGAAGAGTAGGCGAAGACAGAGAATGCTGACCAGTATTGGAAGCAGGAAACTCGCAAAGAAGAACATAACCAGCAGCCGCTAACCTGACTTTATCAACTAGTATCTGGACTGCATTATCAACATCATCTGTTGAAGATAAGGTCGTGTTGAGGCAGATTGAAACATCCAGAATCTGTCTAAACTGGTTTATGTTCGCTCACGGAGGCAAAATCCTGTAGCTTCCGTTGGACAAGGAGACCGAGGAGGAGATGGAGGCGAGGAGAGGCAAATGATCCGAAGAAAGGTAATATTCTTCACGTACTGAGAGGAGGTTGTCAGGCATTCCTTTATAGACAAAGAAGTCAAGACAAGAGAGAACACTTCGTCTATTGTAGGGAAAGAATGTGGGCCTTCCAGTAGCCAAGACTTGAGCAAAACAGCCAGCAAGCGAATCATGAAGAGCAAGGCCACGAGTGTCAGCTCTGTAGTTGCCCATTAATCTATGCTTGGCATTAAAGTCGCTGCCTACAATGAACCTTTGACCAAGTTGGTGTAGCAGAGCATTGAAATTCTGTTGATTCCAGTAAAGCCCTGGAGGAAGAGAAGTCTCCAGAATTAGTTTTGTATAGTTCTAGATCATAGACTGAAATTTTATAAGCATATTGCTATAGCTGTCAATAAAGCAATGGGAGTTCTCGGGTTTATTAAGCGATAGTCCAAGGAATTTGATGATCCCTTTACTACTAAACTTCTTTACACGTCTCTTGTTCGTCCAATTCTTGAGTATGGATCATGTGTGTGGTCTCCTCCTCCCATCGTGCCAGGATAGAGTCGGTTCAAAAACAATTTTTAATTTTTGCTTTACGTGGCTTGAGTTGGAACTCGGAAATTCAGTTTCCTTCGTATTCTAGTAGACTTCTCTTACTCAATCTTCCCTCTCTTACTAACCGTAGAATTATGCGTTCAGTAATTTTCATCCACAAATTACTGCAGGGTCACATAGACTCGGCTGATTTGTTGAATGAAATAACCTTCAACGTACCTTCTAGAGTAACTCGAAACTTTAATCCTTTATATCTTCAACGTTGTTCCACTAGCTGGGAACTGCACGAACCTCTTTGTATTCTGTGTGCTGATTATAATAGGCTGTACCGTACAATTAGTTTCGAGCGTTCTCCGCCCACTGTTAAAGCCTCTATATTATCATTTTTACAGTCTTACCAACTAAGTACTTATGAATATAATTTTGGTCTGATTGGGGTTTTTTTTAAGTTTTCCGCAATCCTTGCAGCAAATGTTGGGCCAAAACTTTTTAATATTTTTTATTTTCGGCTGATGGAGGAGGCTCTCGCTGCTTTGCGCTGCACGTAGCTCCTCGATACTAGATAAGATTGTGGAAACAGTAGCGGTAAGAGCAGCAACAGATTGCTGCAGACCAAAAAGCAGATTTCCAAGGGACACATCGTGATTAGACGCGTTGGGATGGTGAACGAACTGATCCGTGATAAAAGGGTCGCCTGGCTTAACAAACAAGCGATCATTTACATTGACGTGCGGCCGCGTCCGCAAAGGACAATCCATGCTGGACAATGGCAGATGGAATATATTGCCTAACAACGCGTTTGGATTGTTGTTGGCCACCACGAGAGATCGGAGCTATGTTAATACCCGAAGCACGGGAATTCAGATTCTGCTGGTAGACACGGCATCCCTTGAAAGTAGCAGCATGATTGCCATCACAATTAGAACAACGGAAATCAGCTTCAGACTTTGCCAGACAATGTTCAGAATAGACCCAGTGATTTAGCCCACACCGACCACATTTGGGTACTTTAAGGCAGTAGTTACGCGTATGATCAAGCTCGTGACAACGATAACACAGCCCGACTCCAGTGTTTTTGCGACCAAGCTCAACGGAAACTCTCTGTCGCCCAATCTTAATAATCTTGAGAGCTTCCTTGTTGTTAGGGGCTTTCTTAAGGTCAACAAACCACATATTCAAGCCAGGAGCCGAAATAGCACCTTGGACAGCAGATTCAGCAGAGCTCTTGCCTCGGGGGCTATAAAGGTTTACGACATCGTGACCAGAGCACCTGAAAGCATCTTGTATAACTTTTTTTAGGACTAGAGGACGCTAGATTTTTAACAGCCAATCGAAAAGTCCGGTCTTCAGACAGGCAGAAATGAGTGAACTGAACTTTTAGTTCAGTTAGCTTCCTGGTAATGCAACTATGGAACTCAGAATCCTTGGCATAAATGCGCAAGACTCCAGAGGCAGCAACCTTAAATTCATAAGAATCTGCTGACACGGCAGAATTCAAAGAATCCTCCATGGCAATGATATCTGTGTGGCCTAGGCTTGGGAGGCTGCTTGGCCTGGGAAGGCTCAGGAGCAGCAGCACATATAACCGGTGGATGGTTAGACACGTCACAGTCCTCACCAGACAGACTTGCAAAGCTATTTTCATCAGACGTCACGGGAACATGAGCGGAACTTACAGAATCCATGGGAACTGGAGAGGAGCTCATACTTGGTAGTTTATTGGTTATTATGTGTAGCGGAGCACCACATCGCTTTTAGCCTGCACCTTTTGCCAAGGAATTACAGGTCCTTGATTAGCGGGCGTCATATACACATCGAAAGAGTAATGGCACGGGGTGCAAGGGGCGGTGCCTGGAAGTGAAGGTCCAGCAAGAGGAACGCTATTGAAGATGTTCAAGAATTCCTTCTCTTCAGACGTGACGCATTCCTCAACAGGAGCGTTAGAAACTCGCTTCGCAACAAAAACAGCAAAACGGGCCAAAAGTTCAGATAAATTTGACCCATCAAAAGTAGGTGGGGCAACAGTCACTGTGGATTGGTCGAAACAGGTAGACTCAGTGTCTGTACTTGGCCAGAGAATGCCATTATTCTCCTCATCAGATCCAAAGGGAAGAGCAACATTCCTCGTGGAGTCAAAGCACGAGGCTTTGTTCTGCTTCGATGCCATAATTGTAGCCTTCCTAGAAGCCTCGGTGATTACTTCTGGTGCATGAGAAGCAGTTATTCTTCCATAACATAAAGCGTGAGGTGGGGAATCTTGGTGATGGATAGACATACACAGCTCCGGGGACAAGCCCCCAGAAGAGGGCGGACGAGATCAGTTGAGCCAAGCGTTACCTGTCAAAATCTAGAAACGTAATTAGTTCGACATAGTAGAATTTGGAAAAAATAATTGTACGAGACGAAAAATAAATGTAGAAAATTTAATTTTGTGTCGAAATTCGACACAGAAAATTTTTTTATTTTTCACTTTTTTATATTTTCATAAAAATTTGGAAAAAATAGTTTTAGAGAAATACGACTCACTATGTCATTGGCATCTGAAGGTATGCCACCAAAAATATCAAAGTCCAGGGCATTGGGTTTTCTTAGTCTATCGTATGGTAGAAAAGTGGCAGAACCTGTTGCACAGACATTCAAATTAGAAGACATAATGGAGTCTCGGATCATACGACCCCGCGGGCACGCTCTGTGTGATCCCCACAGCATATGCTTTGCGTTCCAATCACCAGCTATGAGAAACCGAGATCCAATAGAAGCGATTATCGTCCTAAACTCGGTAGCCGAGAAAGAGTACGGTGATTGGGCAGGGCGAATGTAGGATGAAGCCAGAACGAAGTCACCAAAAGCACTTTGAAGTTTAATGCCCACAGCTTGACCAAAGTTATAACGATGAAAAACTAAGGGTTTCCAAATTAGCTTGCTCATTCAGAGTATTAATGCGACTCAGAAGCACAGCAGGATCAAAATTCGCGTTGTGGGGTGATGTATAAATGTTGGGCACAGCTTGTCCAGGAGACTCCTCATTAGTTGCATGCGTCAGAATAAATGGACAGAATTTTAACTTTTCAGCATACTCCATCCCGTATTTATCCAAATGATCCTGGGCTGGAGTCTTGGTGCCCCGAGCAGTAGGAGTAGAAACAGCTGGCTTAGAATGGGGAACACGTGATTTTTTTGATGATGGCTTACGCATAGACTGACCGGTCAGTGACTGAGATGGTACAGCAGCAGAAACATGCGGAGGGTCATCTTGAATACCACGCTTAGTCACAGCTGCAAAAGATAATGACTTTAAAACGGGAGTGAATTACAACCACAATATTCTCAACAGCTGGCTCTACGATTTCTTCGTCAATCTCTTCGAATCCACCAACACAAGACACTCAACAACTTAATTCAACAAGCAAAAGCAACGCGATTTTGGAAGAGAAAAATTTGAGTACAACTTTTAATGCAATGCAATGATCCAGAGTCAACAACAACAATACAAACAATAATAACAGAGGTAAAGAGCAAAAATCAAAACAAACCCAAAAAGTTTGTTCGGCTGTGCAGACTGGTATGGATCGCTACATTCAAATCAAGCGCAAGCTTAGCCCACAAAATGCGAATGCCGGTAATAAGTCAAAAATCAACCGTGGTAATGATGGTAAACAAACACCTGACGTGCTCAGCTCAAACAAATTTGCCCTCTTGGAAGATACTGAAAATAATCAACCAAATGAGCCTAAGGAAGTGGACCCAAGGAAGACCAAGCCTCCACCGATATACGTTCGTGAGCAGACCTCAAGCGTCCTCTTGGAAGGAAGCGCAAAGAAACAGATGCCCCTTGGTGGAACGATAGCTTCGAGAGGCTACGACTCACCACTCGTCACCTCTTCAACAGAGCGAAGAGAGACGGGTTATGGGACTTGTAAAATCGAAAACAAATAAAAATGAAAAGACCGGATTAAAATTAAAATTATAATTTATTTCTGGATGGACGGCAAACGCGCGAAAGAGGCTGATGGCTGCTGCGGATAATTCTGCGTGCTGTGCGAGAGGCAATCAAAACGACGACTGACAACTGACGCTTGTCAGCTGCTCTTCTTCAGCCATGCACTTTGCCTGCGCTTACACACTATTATGTAGAAGTATAAGAGAAACTAGGGCTAACATAATTACAAACTAGGGTACTTCAATATAGACACTTCATACTTAACATAAACTTCAATATAATTTCATTTTACTAACTAATAAGTAACTAATCTATGACTAAACAACCCGGCCACGTTGAAGTACTTTTAAACCATTGGCAGCACAGCGAGTTTGTGGACCGGTCGCCTACACAAGCCCACGGCTGTCCAGACGTCGGCCACCCTAATGCGGCCGTCTGCCCCGCGAGTGACCTCCACGACTCTTCTTGTTGTCCAGCGCTGAGGTGGATGACCACGAGCGCCCCGATTGCCTAATTGCTCGGCCACTTGCCGCGAGGTTGAAGGCTGTCTGAGCATGGACAGCAGCTGCCACTGCGGAGCTCGAAATTCCGCTGCTTTGTGTGTCCGGCTCGGATCCTTGCGGCAGCGAACGAAGCGACTGACCGATGAGCAGGTGCCCTGGTGTCAGCGCCTCCATCGTTGGGATCTCCGCTCAGTGGAGTTAGAGGCCTTGAATTAAGGATTGCCTCTACGTCCGCCAGGTGTCCTCTGACCTCGCTTTCCACCAGCGAAGCGCTCCCGATTTGCCGCTTGGCGGACTTGACGGCTGCTTCCCACAGCCCTCCGAAATGAGGCGCTCGCGGGGGAATGAAGCACCACTCCACTATCCTTTCTCCGCTGCGAACGACTGCAGACTGGTCCGCTGCCTCTTGAACGCCTCCTGCAGCTCCTTCAGCAGGTTGTTGGTCCCCACGAAGTTTGTCGCATTGTCCGAGTAGATTCGGCTGGGAACGTCACGTCTTGCGACGACGCTTTTAAGAGTCGAAATAAAGGCATTAGTTGATAAGTCTGCGACAAATTCTATGTGAACAGCCTTTGAAGCAAAACATACAAATAGAGCAATATACATTTTCAGTGGGGCACGTCCTCGAATTCGCATTATACATTAATTGGCCCACAAAAATCTACTCCGCAAATGGAAAATGGTCTAACCGATATAAAGCGATCTGCAGGTAAATTTCCCATTATCTTTTCTACTAGCTTCGGCTTGAACCTGAAGCAACGCAAACATTTTCGAACTACTTGAGTGCATTCTCTTCGAGCATTTACCAGCCAAATCCGCTGGCGGAGCAACGCAATCATTGCCTTTGCCCCTGCGTGGCAAATGTCTATATGCAGTTCCCTCAAATACAGCCCAACCAAGTGACTATTCTTGTTCATCAAAACTGGGAATTTGGCATCATATTCCAATGGTGCATTCAATAGTCTGCCTCCTACACGTATTAAAAAAACTTGTCGTCCCTTGTTGAATGAAGGGAGTCAGAGACTGGATGCTCGTCTGAACCAATTGGCCTTTCTTCAATTTCTCATAGTCCTCTCTAAACTCTGACCGTTGCACAAGTTCCAAAACCTTCAGAAAGGCGAAGTTCAACTCCTTCGGGGTGAGGACAACAGTTTGTTTTTTAATCTTCGGGCCAACAATAAAACGATACATGTACGCAACTATTCGAACTATTTTGCGACATGACGAAAACCGAGAAACTAAATAAGCCAGTAGGTCAGGGCAGCTAACTAAACAAACTTTAGCAGACTTCTTGTATTCACTCTTTTCCAACTCTGGAGGAAGTGAAAAGTGGCTATTTTGAGGCAGTGCTCAAGTTCTTTACAAAGGAAGGGTGGTCCGTCTAGCCAAATCGAATGTATAAGTTCATGAGTGTCGCAACCTCTCGATGCCAGATCGGCTGGGCTCAACAACGTCGGCACATGTCGCCAAGATACATCTTTGGTCATCTCTTGGACGCCTGCAACTCGATTAGCCACGAATGTTGCCAGTAATGAAGGGGAAATATTTATCCAATGTAGTGTGATTTCTGAGTCTGTCCAGAAATTCACACTCTCGACTCTACAACGGTCCAACATATGTTTAATATTTGACCATAGTTGAGCTAACAAATATGCTGCGCATAATTCGAGTCTAGGAATAGACTTCGTCTTAAGTGGCGCAATTTTCGCTTTTGCGGTAAGCAATCGGCAGACTGTTTCGCCACCGTCGTTAGCTCTTACCTACAGGCAATACCCATATGCTTGACTGGACGCGTCCGCGAATCCATGGACTTGTATGCTTGCATTAAAGCTGGCATGAGCGTACCTGGGAGTTACAATCTTGTGCAGTTCGAGAAGATTCTCTTTGAACTTTTCCCACCTGCTATGCAGTTCCATGGGCATTGTGTCATCCCACGGCAACTGCATGCGCCACAGCTCTTGCAAAAGAATTTTAGCCCTTATGCTTATTGGACTCAACAAGCCAAGTGGGTCAAACATGCGTGCTGCCACTGATAATATGTTACGCTTGGTGGGATTCAACTCAGTGAAACAATCGTCCAACTGATACCTAAAGGTATCCGAACTTGGAGTCCACCTCATGCCAAGCGATTTTGTTGAGTCGGTATCATTGAAACTCAAAAGTTTCTCATTTCCGCCTTCCTCTATTACGTTAGGATGGTTTGAAAACCATTTTGCTAATTGAAAACCTCCTGAATTTAGAATTTCGGACACCTGAGCACATATTACTTTCAGAGTGTCGAGATTATCGGCGCCAGTGAGCATATCATCGACGTAGAAATCATTACAAATGACTTCCGAACCGAGAACATGGGTATCTTTATGGCGTAAACCCAGTTTTTGCAAACATCGGATGGCTAAGAACGGCGCGGACGCTGTGCCATATGTGTTCAAACGATAAATTTTAAGCTCATCCGATGGATTTTCTCGCCAAACAATTAGCTGAAAGCGTCGATCGTCATCGGATATGCTGACTTGCCGATACATTTTCTTAATGTCTGCCGTGAGGGCATATCGATTCAGACGGAACCGAAGAAGCGACAAAATTAGCTCCCTCTGAACAAGGTGGATTTATACGTGGTGATGTTTTCGCTCTCTCTCGGGGCAAAGCTGTCAAAAAGAGTCTGACGTGAGAGAGACGACAGAGATAGATATATATTTCATTTTTCGTTTTGAGAATTTGACTAGTAAAGCTGTGATGTAACAATAGCAGTATTTTCATTTAAATTGCATTTTGAATAATTTATTTGAAAAATTAATTTCATTTTATTATTCTATGTTAATGTAAAAATTTTGTTCTTTCTTTGTACACTTTCCCTCACAAGCTTCTTTGCAAATCGCTGAGTGACGCTCCCGTCTGCTGAGTGAATATCAAGCAAAGAAAACATGCAAAAAACAAATGGGATAGTGGTTACCTTTTCGGTGCTTGGGTCCTTACTTTTTCTGGCTTCTTAGGTGCACACCTGTTTGCAAAATGGGTTGAGAGTTATTTGAAAGCTCTGGCTTCAACGCTGTTAAAGTTTAGAATATGCACTGCATAATTTTAGCTGTGAGCCACTGTAAAATCAAAATAAAAAGCAATATCATGTTTTTCTCTTTTTATTTATTAAAGCAAAATTTTTAAAAACTTCTTATTTCCTAACAAACGTTGTTTTTGTTTTTGTATTTTCATTCTGTTATTTAAGTGTTTGATTCTAAATTTTACACGCATCTTAAAATAAAATTGTTTTATTTTATCACTTAATTCAACATAAGACGCGTTTTCCACAAGCTCATCTATGAGACGCGTTCTATATGATATAGTATCCGCATTAATTTTAATAAAAACAGATTCTAAGCCTTTTAGCCTAGAAACAAAGGATTTTGAAAGTTTTGTCAGGCCGCCAGCTGATACCATATCAATATAGGTTAATGTTTCATTTTCACTTTCAATATCTTCAAGACCAAGTCTCTTTACGATACAACCAGAAATATATTGAATGGCATCCTCATTTAGCTGGTCACTAACTTCATCCTCTTCTGTTGATGTGGAAGGCAATATAGGCATGTTTTCTAAATCTTCCCACTCCGTCTCCTCCTCGAAAACATTGCTTTCTTCGACCACAACCTCATCTGCTTTGCTAGGGCATCGGTTCTCAGAATTTAATGAGTGCATATTCTTGAAATCTAACCAAGGTATATCCTCCTCGACCGCAACAGTATTATAAAAACGTTTTAAAGAGTTAATATAAAACACAAACCATACTTGACAAACACAAGGACATGGACTTAGAAAACATATAATTGCCAATTGCTAAAAACGGTTACTGAAGTTAAATACATAAATAAAATTAACAAACAGTACTCAAACCATTACCTAATAAATACTTGCGAAGCCGATACTTAAATTCCATTGGACTTGGGTGGTCGTGTAATCCGCCTTTTGATCGTAGAGTGCCGAAAAAGTGCTCTAATTGGTCTTGCGATATCCTACTTGTTATCAAGTAATCCATGCCATAATTTAAGCCTACATATTCATACAAACCATCCAATGACTTATTGCTGACAATCACTCCCTTTTGAAAGGGAAGTCGGTGTTTAGAGTTCACCACTATCAAGGTGGACATGATAGCAGTCATCTTACTCAAAACCTTCCGTTGCTCATTTAGAGATTTCCCAAACGGCTGCTTGGTCGGAATTAAGTTCGCTGTCGATAGCCTTACATTAAATACGTCAAACCAATCATTGGCCAGCTGAATGAAGTCTGCTGTTTCACATGCGTTATAAATTTCCAATCCAAGATGATGGCAGCGACGAATGGCACTTGCTGTGCTGTTTGATAGTAGCTGGGTGGCCAATTTCACTTTTTGTTTTCCGGCGGATTTGACATTTAAGTGCTCGTCCGTTAACTTCCATAATATGGACAAATCGGAAGCAGAGGCGTGATTCTTTGCTTGAATAATTGTCCTTGAGGTTATTATTTTGTTATTGACCACAAATCCAGAGTCAAGGAAGTGGTTCCTAACTAACTTAATTAAATGAGGCACATCAGCAAATACAAAGACCTTTATCTCCGCATTAGATGGGTGCTCAAACCATGTTTTTTCTGAAAATAAAAAACGTGAAATATATAAGTATGTTTTGTTCAGAAGTTAAGTTGTTTCGTTACTTCTTACCTGCGGATATTCCAAGCTGTGTCCATAATTTTGAATTACCGGGACCCATATCGGACACCATTGCCACAACATGATAGTTAACCGAGTATAGTTTATCAATTAACATGTGCAGAGTCGCAATTGTCATGGATTTGTCAAAATCATAATAGATTGGTTGCTTCCAAGATTTCCACAATCCCTGAGCCATTGCCACTTGCACATAATTTTTCGGCTTTTCTACGGCTTTTTGAGAAAAGTTGTATTCATATAGAGAAGGTACCTTCATTTCGTCGAAATATAACACGCAAAGTTTGTCCTCACATTCTCTATCAATTGCTGCCTTCATTAGGTCAAATATAAAATTTATCGGACCAGGGTTTAGTTCCACAGTGTGCGCCCATTTATGCAGTGTTGATACACAGGGAAATGGAAACCCTTTCTTTAAGAGATGCCTATAAGCTCTAGGTCCAGCAGCTTGCAGACAAATTCCTGACGAAACGTCTTCGGAGTTCCAATATACCCGCTTATTACCATTTTCCAACTTGCTTATTTGTTTCTTGGTGAAAATTTTTTTAAGCGATTCAGTTAATGTTTCCATGCTGTTAAGTCTTTTGACGAGCCTGTCATTTTCCTCTTGCAACTCTTTTATTTTTAATTTTAGCCGAATATTTTCGAGGGCAATTCCACATTCAATTATTTCTTTTCTGTAATTTGGGCAAAGTTTATAAATGGCCACATATATAATAGTTTTTAGGGTATATGTAAAGAAGTATAAGTAGGCTGGATATATCAGAGTAGGCCTGTGGAGTTCGAAATGCCGAGATCCGAACACAAGGCTTAGTAGATACTCGTCGGCTGCCGAATCGTTCGGTTTTTAGTCCCTTCACGTACAAAGAAGTGCTCTCTATCCCTTTCTCTCGCGCTGATTATCAGTATAGTCAAGGGACTGCTTTTTGCCGACGAGACCTCCTTATACTTATTGCTTCATGGTATCTACACATTCTAAAAGGTGTCGTTGTGCGAGCAACATCAATTATTACAAATAAATATAGCACCTTACATTTGGGGGCTCAACCGTGTCAGTAACAAAAAAAAAAATTATTAAATTTAGAACGCTGAAAAGTTGTGATATTTGGTTCCGGAAAACTGGTGTGTGTGTGTAGCGGAAGTTGGTCACAAGTTGAAAGAGACTAATTCCATCGGGCATCAAACCTATTAAGCGGAACAAATATAAGCTGAATCAGACATGAAGTATTCGGAGATAATAATGTACACGAAGAGAGAGTTGTTGGAGCTATTGGAGAGCAAAGGGGTACAGATGGGCGAGGACGTATCGATCCAGCAGATGCGTGCGGCCGTCAGAAAAATATGCAACGAAGAGGACGTAGGAGCAAACGAAATGCCTGAAGCAGAAGAGGAGAGAGTCGAGAAAGGGGAGGGAAACGTTCGTAAGTCGACAGATGGACTGCCTGCATCTCGTGGGGTCAACATAAGCATGGAGGATCTTCTAAAGTTGATGTCTATGCACAACAAGGCGGAGACAGTGTTCCCAGAAAGTTTTGCAAAAACAGTTTCGGAGTATGATGGGCGTAGTGTGCCAGCACAATTCTGGTTCGCTAGCTTCGAAGATAAGGCGGACGCTTATGGGCTGTCGGAAACACAAAAATTCGTGCAAGCCAGTGCAAAGATGGTGAAGTCGGCCAAATTGCTTCTGGAATCCGTTTTTTACTCAGTTTGCGAACTAAAATCACGCAAATTATCACTGAAAACAGAGGGCATTTCTTCCGTGTATGATGGCAACCTATTTTGAGGAACTGCGTTTGGCCGCAAAGCCTTACGCTTTCCTTTGCTATAATGTATAAAATCACCTTCATTGAAATGATTTTCACAAATTCTATTATCGGCTTCTAATAGTGTCCCTGTTGCATTTATCCATATTTGTCTTGTTTTTATATCTCTGGGAACACTAATCAAACGACTCGAGTTTGAGCGACACAATTTACACACACGGGGCATTTTTCAGAGAATTTAATACAACCGGTCACTCTGACGTTTGCTTTCATAATGACGTTTGTGCCCCGAAAAAGAGAGCACGTCAAACGAATACATCACCATGTATAAATCCACCTTGCCTCTGAATAGTAGGTCCTACCATAAGCAGATCATTGAGTGAGTGGGCCGATGTTGTCTTACAGGACGCATCAAACACAACTCGAAGTTTGGTGGAGCTACTATCAGGCCTCAGGACGCACTGATGTGGTATGACGTAGTGTGGTCCTGGCGGAACTTCTGTACCTATGACAGACATGTGACCGAGATCAATATATTCTTTCATGAAACTCACATACATTTCCATGAGTTCTAAATCTTTAGATACTCTACGCTCTCAGGAGAGAAAGCGTCTCTTGGCTGTCTCATAGGATGATCCCAGTATTTCAGGTCAATTTGACGATAAATTCCGAACATTATCCTTGAAGCTTTTCTCACATGCAAGTTGCTCTGACGAGTATTTGGCTGAGTCATTTGATTCGGGAACAGCTTCGAGTTCCCAGAATCGCTCCACAAGAGCCTCCAATTTGGACTCCTTACTTGGGTGCATGATTGCACAGCACACTGGATTCTGGATCTGCAATTTCTTACACCGCCCTGATGCTACCCATCCAAGCAACGTTTTTTGCAACAGAGGGCCATTCTCAGACAATTTTATTTGTCCCGTACACAACAATTCGAAAAAGGAATCCGCTCCTAGTAGCAGATCAATTCGCTGAGGCTTAAACAATTCAGGATCAGCCAGTTCTACATTTGCAGGAATTTTCCACTGAATAATGGGGAGATCATAATCTGGCTGCCTGCTTGAAATTGAACTGAGTATCCAAAAATCGGCGTTGAACTGGTGTTCATTTACCCGAGACGAAACCACAGTTGATACTTCACTTTTCGCCACTAAACTGGCTTTTCCAACAGACGTGACTGTTAAACACTTATTTTTCCTTGCAAGTCTTAATGCTTGCGGAAGCTCTTCAGTCATAAAATTGACTTGAGAGCCTGAGTCTAACAGAGCCCTAGCGTTGTGAATCTGCCCAAATCTATATCGAATCTTTACAACAGCTGTTGCCAGGATAACTTGATCGACTTCGGTCGTGACATGATTTACATGAGCAGGATGCGCTGCTGCCTGTGTCATTTCAGGAGCAGCGTACTTATGCAGAAGCGTATTATGTGGACGAGAACAGACTCTGCACTTTGATGCAGTGCAATTCGACACCCTGTGCCCTGGATGTAGACAATTTATGCACAGTTGACTTGATTTTACAAAATCGAAACGCTCCGAAAGAGATATACCCGAAAACCCTTGACAACTTCCGATATTGTGATTAGCATTACAAAACTGACACTTGGGTTCACTTTTCTTATCACCTTTAGTGCATGCGAACGAAGATTTGCTGTTCCTAGCAGGCTTCAAATCTGATTTTTGTTTGATCCTAGACTTGGAACTTTCCTCAGCGGACAAATGTAGATAACGCCTATTTAAAATCGAAACACATTCAGACCACTCGGGTAAGGAGTTATACTGGGGTGCCACAGATATCGCAAGCGAAATTGAAAACCGCAGAAGGCAATTCCGCACGGAAAATTCCGAGATACCACAGCACTTCGAGAGATTTAATTTCTTAGCATTTTCACCAACCCTTTTCGAACTAAGCTGCTAAGGGTTGACACCTTCTCAGATTAAATTACCCAAGGGTTTGATTAGCAACTTTTTCAAGTTTGTCATTGCAGAGCAATAAGCTTTTAATTTTTTTCCTATTTAGTTAATAAAATTCTATTTTTTTATTTAATAATTGATTTAGTTTAGCTAAAAAAAATTTAAAAGTAATTGGCGCCACAAAATTAAAGTTACTCGACAGCTCTAGCAGCTGTCTGCCAACAGTGTGGCAACAGTCTGGCAACTCTTCGTGACTTGCAGCAATCAGCTGTTCTAAACAAAACAAATGTAAGTTGTTTGGGTGAAATAAAATAAAAATGCCAATAGCAAGACTGTTGGCCATCGAAGTGCTCCGGCGCCAGCAAAATAGAAAAGAGAACATGCAGCGAAGACTTCTCAGATGCGCATCTGATCCATTTTCGAAATCAGACGATACGTATGTATGTCGCTTTCCTGATTTTCGGCATAATCTTTTTCAAATATTTCATTTTAAAAACAGTTTTCGGAATAATTATCGTATTAACAAGAGTACCTTTCAAAGGATCCTCCATTTAATCAAGGACGATTTCCCGCCTTCTTCGATTTCACCCATTCTGCAGTTGGCGACTGCATTGCGCTTTTTAGGAATTGAATCGTTCCAAAGAGCGATAGAAAAGGATACGGATCTGTCGATGTCAAGGCAATCCGTTGAGAAATTCCTTTGGATACTACTTCCTTTGCTCGAAAGGAAGCTTGGTCTCCGTTTCATTTAATTAAACAAATGCTAACAAAATCCAAACAACATTTTTATCAGAAGTATGGAATTCCGGGAATAGTTGGCTGCATCGATGGCACCCACATAAAGGTTATGAAGCCCGGCAGTGCCGAGCAGGTTTATTTTAATAGAAAGGGCTATTCTAGTATTAATGCAATGGTTGTAAGTCAGATGATTTAAAAATGTGTTCTTCTAAATGTGTAGAAGTGGTTTGTGTATTCTGACTGTCCGTTTTGTTATGTGAGTCTTAGCATTAGTTTTTTGTTAAATATTGCTCTGCATGCTTTATTGATTTTGAAATATTGGTGCTTATAGATATGCGATCACAACCTCAAAGTTCTATATGTGGATGCTTCGAAGCCTGGAGCAACTCATGACTCTTGCGCTTGGAGTCAAAGTGAAGCCAGGGCTTTTTTTCAAGAGCAATATGATAGTGGCTCCCGTGGAATATGCTCTTTGGTGACTCGGGTTTTCCTGGACCCCTTTCTGCTTACGCCTTACAGAGATCCAAGAGCAGAGTCGGACCAACATGCTTTTAACCTTCGCCATGCTTCTGCCAGAAATGTAATCGAGAGAACTTTTGGAGTAATTAAAAGCCGATTTAGATTACTCCAAGAGATCCTTTTGTACAGTCCCTTAAAGGTCACATGTATAATAAATGTCTGCTGTGCTCTTCATAACTTATGCCGTGAGATTAAGGATGACGATTTTCGTATCTTTGAACTTCTCGAAGGACGCGAAGAAGTTGATTCTTTAACAACTTCGGATCAGCCTGAAAGTACTTCTCAAATTCGAGACGACATTACAGCCTCTTTAACAAGGCGATGATTTTTTAATGTAAATTTAACTTAAATAAAAAAGTTTTTTTACTAATCTACATTGGTCGTATTTATTTTTTTAATATTTTCTTAATTTTCTAATAAGTTTTATCTAAAATCTAATATCTCATTTAAATTTAGTCTCAATAGTCTCTGCCAATTTTTCTAATATTGAGTTAGTTCTTTTTCGCTCTTCTAGCATCTCTTGCGAGGTTTTTTTTTGCTCCTCTAGCATCTCTTAAGAGATTTTTCTGAGCCCCACCAACTCGTCATTAATTTTTCGGAGGGCCATATTCTCCACCGCCACCATTGCAGCCAAGCTGCTTTCACTCGGCGCATTTTCTTGGCTGCGACTTGCCTTGCTGCAACTTAGAGCGTCCATCTTCTGTCTTTTTGGATTGTTTTCTAAAATGCAATTGAATTTAATTTAATAGCCTTTGAAATTCAATTAATTTTGTACGTACCTTCTTTGACTTCTACAGCTTCTTCTTCAACAGCATTCTCCTTCTCATTATTGGGCAGCAAGATGCCAAACGTTCTAACGCCGGCCACTCCATCAACTTCCTCAAACATATGGCACAGTTGCGCAATTTCTTCCTCGGTGGGATTGAGCGCCACCTGATTAAAGGGCCCGCCGCCAGTTGCTTTGCTCTCCCTCTTGTTATGAGTAATTTTTTTTTTTATTGCCAGCTTCCAGTCTTTTCATACCTGTTATAAAAA